>JAMPIV010006499.1:0-128426 GCA_024509875.1 Oreohelix idahoensis | reverse complement strand
GGTGAAAGATGACATACACAGAAGATGGACGCGAACTGAAGGCAGCACTGGAGAAAAATCATCAAGTTACCTCTTCATTCTCCTTATGGACGATGTCATCAAGGCATGTAAGGAGAGAACAAGAAAGTATTCAGTGGGGTACTGGAAGATGAGACAGGTCTATATTTCGGAGCTGGCATTTGCTGATGATGTTGCCCTGATTGCTAAATCAGAGGCACATCTCCAATCCAACCTGCAAGTCTGGAAGGAAGAGCTGGAGAAGGGAGGGATGGTCATAAGCAGCTCTAAAACAAAATCCATGGTGATATAACGAGAAGAAAGAAAACATCAGATTAAGTTGGGAGAACAGGTCCTGGAGCAGGTCGACCACTTTAAATATCTCGGAGCTATTATAGACCGAAAGGGAGGCATCAAAGAAGAGTTGGCCACTCGGAAAGCAGCGGCTGGGAGACTTTTTCAGGCTATAAATCGTGGATTCCTCAGCAAGAAAGAGGTTGGTAAGAAAACGAAGATGGCTGTATACCGCTCCACCTATGTCCCAGTCTTGACATATGGATGCGAGTCGTGGGCAATGACTACAACCCACAAAAGCCAGATCCAAACCTCAGAAATGAGGTATCTGAGGAAAGTGGTTGAAGTAACAAGAAGAGACATGGTCCGCAACCAGACGATCCGTCAAGGCCTAAAATCCCATCCGCTGCAGACCCAAATAGAACAGTCCCAACTAAGATGGTTTGGCCATGTCTGCAGAATGGGAGAAGATCGGCTACCACGACAAGCATGGGAAACAAAGAACCAGGGATCCAGACCTCCAGGACGACCCAGAGTCCGCTGGGAGGACAACATTAGACAATCTTTGAAGGACCGAGGACTAGAATGGAACCAGGCCAGGAAGAAGACAGCTGATAGAATGGTCTGGCGCTCTCTCTTCCAAACCTCTACACCTCACGGTAGAAGGGGAACGACTAAGTAAGTAAGTAAGTAAGGAATTGCCAAACAGTACACTGACACCTATCTTATTGACTAGAAAGAACTAATGCTGGAATTGCAGAGGCGTAGTAACCATTAAGGAGGAGTATACTGGTGTAAATTGTTTCAGATGAAGCTGACAGTTGGCCTACCGCTCTGAACTCAGTGTTTGTTATGTATTGTGTTCAGTCTGGAAATAGATTATAAATTAGTTATGAAGTAGGAGGTACAACCTTCTTGTTTCAGGGACTGTGGTCCTAAAGTTATTGAGCAGCACCTGGTCGGAGCTTTGCTGAATCTAGAGGCTGACAGCATACTCCTGGGTCCAGATAGCGACCAGTGAGGTGTCTCCAGAACACAGGGGAGCAATCGAGCAGAGGAGTCTTTTCCTGCCGCCATCACCAAAGTTAAGCCTCTGTGGCCAGAGGAGCTCAACATTATATGTCCCCCTCAAAACTTGACATTATAGTACAACTGAGGGTCAATACATTGTTTAAATTGATAGGAACGGTGAAGATTCCCCATACTATTTCCAAGATAAACAAACACTTGAAGTCATGATGACAAATAACAACATAGCTTGAAAAACAAAACCAGTATTACCTCATAGTACTACTACACAACTGACACACATAGGATAATACTAATAAAATATGTCACTATAAGGTTCATATTTATAAATTATGTACATATAAATTGTGATTACATTTGATTGTGATTCCTGGTTCACTGTGTAGTTGAATCAGGATATATATTAGTGAAAGTAATTAATACATATATATTTGAACTTTTACCATTGACTCAATTAAGATAGTCTTATAGAGTGTTAAATGTGTGTGAGTGTCACAGTGTTGTCAAGTGTGGTGGAATAAATTAAATTGTTTATCTGTCTGTTGTTGTTGTGACTTACACTTCATCATTTACATAGCCCTAGACATTTAAAGTAGTCATCACAATATTCCAGAATAATTCTGACTGAGGTATAAATGTGGTAGCAAGTAAGGTTATCTGTAAAACACTACACCTATTAGATACAGATACCTTCACAGCTGATCTCAGTCAGTACACTAAGTCCCCTATAAATATTTATATCATCCCACTTTACCACACCGACCCAGCTGCAATGGGTACCTCCGAAATCGGCGAGTATTTGCCTGAATGGCGAGGGACACCTGTCTCTGTACAAGAAATAAAGGTATACTCACGTAAAATCAATGTCAGGTTAGACATAAATAATAACCTGATATTTCGCCTCGAGTATTAGCGGGCGAACGCAAAAAAAAAAAAAAAAATTTTGACAAAGCTCGAAGCAGTGTTTGTGTTAGGCAAAGGCTAGCTGTAATGTAAATATAGATAGCCAGATTGAGGTCATTCCCCAATCCCATATGACGTCAGACAGCGAGGGAGGAAGGTACGTCACATTTTTGTGACCGGGGCGGGGGGGGGGGGGGGGGGGGAGGAGAATGAAAAAATTGATGTCACAAAAATACAAGTAAGGATCGTTTCTTTCATAAATAATGTCGACACAAAATAGATTTTGTAACCTTCATCCTCATAGTCTACTTTTATCAGCAACATATTATTATTATAAATACAATTTTGGCGATAAATAGGGCGGCCTGCATGGAGGCCGTAAGGAGGCAGCCCCTCCACCATGCAAAGGCACAACAGGCCAATCACCTGTTTGCTTTAAATCACGATTACTAGCAACACAAGAGAGAAAACTGGACTGATTCTAAAGGCGACGAACTGGAACGGACTACGGACTACGACTTATGGAACTTGGAACACAAGAAGTATAAATGGGAAGGAAGAGGAGCTGGTGGAAGAGATGAGGAAAGCAAAACTAGAAATCCTGGCTATAACGGAAACAAAGAAAAAAAGGACAAGGAGTCATGGATCTCGATGGCAACACGCTGCTCTACAGTGGTGTACCCATGTCTGAAAGAGCTAAAGGGGGTGTGGGTTGCATTGTGGCCCAAAATCAAAAAGATAGTATCAAGGGATGGAACTTTGTCTCGGAGCGCATTATGGTTGTTAAACTAAAAGAAGGAGAAACCATAGTCAACCTGGTCATAGTGTATGGGCCAAATGAGGATGAGAGAGCAGAGGTCAAGGAGGAATTCTTCGAGCTGCTTCAAAGGACAGTGGATGACTGCCTAGATGAAGTTATCATGCTCGGAGATTTTAATGCCAGAGTTGGAAATGACCATGCTAGATGGGGTGGAGTTATCCGAAGATATGGAGAAGATACTCTCAATGACAGTGGAAAGCGACTCCTTAGATTCTGCAGTGAGCAGAATCTGATCATTACAAACACAAAGTTCCCCCATAAGCGCATACATGCATACACTAGATGTGAACCAACAAAGAATGAGAAGTCAGTGATCGACTATGCCATTGTTCGGGGAAGCTCATTCAAATATGTCCGAGATGCTAGAGTCTGGAGGGGGCCAGAGATTGGAAGTGATCACTACCTTCTAACAATCAAAAGAACAACCGAAAGAGTTGCTCAGCCTAGGAACTGCCCAACATCACGCAAGAAACCAAGTAAACGAGCAGGAGAAATGAGCATTAGGACCTACAAGCTGAGAGAGCCAGAAATTAAGACCAGATATCAGGGGCTTATTCCTGCAGCGGTGAGCAACACAGAAGAACGACCTGATGACTTGGAAACCCTCTGGATTAAATTCAAGGCTATCATAAAGACAGCTGCTGCAGAAGCATGCGGTGAAGTCCGACTTGGGAACAAGAGAAAGAGGACACCTTGGTGGACAGAGGAAGTCAAAGAGAAAATAAGAGAGAAGAAAATGGCATGGAAACAATACTTAGGAGCTAAAAACACAACAGGACAAATGGAAAAATATAGAGAATATGCGACACTCAGAACAGAAGCAAAGAACAAAGTGCTAGCAGCAAAACAGAAGTCCTGGGAAGAATTTGGAGAAAAGCTAGAAAAAGATGCACAAGAAAACCAGAAATTGTTCTATAAGACCCTAAAGAACATGAGGAAGGAAAAACAATGCCCTCTCAAATTTATAAAGGACATGCAAGGCAAATTGCTCACTGCCCCAAAGGAAGTAATGGGAAGATGGAAAGAATATTTCTCAGAACTCCTGGATGGTGAGCATGGTGAAGCATCAGAAATGATAAACACTAGCACAGAAGAGAAAACCAATGATGGTGAAGATGA
This sequence comes from Oreohelix idahoensis, assembly GCA_024509875.1. Lineage (NCBI taxonomy): Eukaryota > Metazoa > Mollusca > Gastropoda > Stylommatophora > Oreohelicidae > Oreohelix > Oreohelix idahoensis. The sequence goes on along the minus strand of JAMPIV010006499.1, from coordinate 124,264 downwards.
CATAAAGATGGAAGAACTGAAGGCAGCACTGGAGAAAATCAAGATGGGCAAAGCAGCAGGGCATGATGGTATATATAACACCAGAAATGGTCAAGTTCATGAGAGCATCAGGCGACCTATTATTCTTAAGGGTTTTACAGGCAGCGTGGTACAACAAGACCATACCAAAGGATTGGGAGATTGCCATCATAACACCAATTTTCAAAAAGGGTGACAATCGACAGTGTGGAAACCATAGAGGTATATCCCTTCTCAGTGTCCCTGGTAAAATCTACTCTAGAATCCTAGAGCAGAGACTCCGACGCCTAGCTGAGCCACAATTGGATGAGGTCCAGTGCGGATTCCGAGCAAACCGAAGTACTCAAGACCTAATCTTCACACTCAGACAGCTGAGTGAAAAGGCCTTCATACTCCTTATGGACAATGTCATCAAGGCATGTAAGGAGAGAACAAGAAAGTATTCAGTGGGGTACTGGAAGATGAGACAGGTCTATATTTCGGAGCTGGCATTTGCTGATGATGTTGCCCTGATTGCTAAATCAGAGGCACATCTCCAATCCAACCTGCAAGTCTGGAAGGAAGAGCTGGAGAAGAGAGGGATGGTCATAAGCAGCTCTAAAACAAAATCCATGGTGATATCACGAGAAGAAAGAAAACATCAGATTAAGCTGGGAGAACAGGTCCTGGAGCAGGTCGACCACTTTAAATACCTCGGAGCTATTATAGACCGAAAGGGAGGCATCAAAGAAGAGTTGGCCACTCGAAAAGCAGCAGCTGGGAGACTTTTTCAGGCCATAAATCGAGGATTCCTCAGCAAGAGAGAGGTTGGTAAGAAAACGAAGATGGCTGTATACCGCTCCACCTATGTCCCAGTCTTGACATACGGATGCGAGTCATGGGCAATGACTACAACCCATGAAAGCCAGATCCAAACCTCAGAAATGAGGTATCTGAGGAAGGTGGTTGAAGTAACAAGAAGAGACATGGTACGCAACCAGACGATACGTCAAGGCCTTAAATCCTACCCCCCACAGACCCAAGTAGAACAGTCCCAATTAAGATGGTTTGGTCATGTCTGCAGAATGGGAGAAGATCGGATACCACGACAAGCATGGGAAACAAAGAGCCAAGGATCCAGACCCCGAGGACGACCCAGGACTAAGTAAGTAAGTAAGTAAGTAAGTGTGTGTGTGTGGTATTTGGTGGTTGATTATCGGATGGACTAAAGTCACCTTGGATAGTTAATGTAGAAGAATAACTCTGCGATCTGTGTTCACTGTAAACAGTAATAAATGTTTCTAGTCTTTTAAAACCTCTGGTTGCTAAAAAGAACTGTTACCAGTTATAACTGATGATGATGATAGATCCTATCGACTGACTCTGGTGTGAGTGTCGATTTTGAAACAGTGTAACGTGCTGGATTAATCCGAGAATACAACTGTCAAACATTTGATGATACTGTTATCTCTGGTTACGCCACACTGGGCTGATAAAAATGGAATGAATATCTGGGTAGTTTTGAGTCCAGTTTACTTTACTTTAAAATGTTAATTTTTGCCTCTTTGGCCAGTCCTGTTCACAGCAGAACTTGGGGGACACTTGAGCCACGTAAAAGACAGCATTAATCACTCAGTAGATGAAGAAAAGGACCACAATAGCCCAAAAAGTAGAACCAAAGTAGAAAACCGCTGGTAGCCGTTTGATCACGTCTAATCTGCTAGAAATAGATCAACATTTATGAAAAACATGCTGCTATTCTATGTCTCTACCTATACACACGGAAGGCGACGAGACGATCTCCCATCCTCTCTTTCAGTCCTGGTTAACGCTAAAAGGTACCCGGTGTCGCGCGTCGCTTATCGAGCACAGGTTTGGTTAAGGCATGCAGCCTTTCCCCCGCCCGCTCCGGTCAGCGATCAGCGCACAATGTCTATTATGATTTAATTCTCCCTACGCGTAATTAACAAATATCGCCTGTTGTTAATAGCTATTAAATTTTCGGCGTCTGGTATAACTAACATTCACTTACTACAATTACACAAAATGGAATAGACGTGAATCGTATCTGTCACTATAGTCGCACTTTAGAAAATGTTAGTCACTAAGCCGTATCTTCTTGTGGTATAGAGCGGGTGGTTAAATTATCATTAAAACTGAACTATCTGGAATAAAATAGCTACGCGTTGTTTATTTCACTAGTTTTTAACGCTAAAATCACAGTGAATTATAATGGTAACGTATCACATTAACACGCTTAAGCACAAATTTATATTACCAGAAAAAACAGAATAAGATCCCCACGAATCTATTAACACAACTGCCACAGTGGTTCTAGAATAACGTGCTTAGATTATCCGAAATTTCTGAGCGATGACTGATAAAGATTTGAGAAAGACGCAGTTTATATAGGATCATGTTGTAATGATCTCTAGAAGATGTGAATTCTCACACTCTTCTTCCCAGCCGAGAAATCTGAAACTACGTTTCCTCGATCAAGGGTTTAACGGTCGCTTCTGTCGGCCGCTGCTAACGACAACAAAGCTTAGTTCGTGTAGCGTGCTTTTTCCCGAGATTTCTGTTCGCTTCTGAGATCAAAGAATTTATCTCCCCTTGGGTGTATAAACATCAAAGGATTAGCTCCCTTATTGAGAGAATCTTCAAAAGGCCATTAACTGTTCCCACGTGTTTCCCGCGTGCGATTTGTTCGTCATTGTAATACTGACAGCTCAGCTCGCGTGAGAAACTTGCGTAAACTAACGTGGTTCGCTCCCTGCTAGGAATGACAGGTTGCGAAGGTTGGTAAACAAGCTCGTTTGTTTACAACTCAAGAAAAAGAGGCGTGGCTAAAAGTATGAGTAATGCAGTCTGTCAAATGTTTGACTTTGCTAACGAATCCTAGAACTACGGCTTGGTCACGGAAGGCTGTAGGATATAGTAGGCTTTATTTCCATTGTATGTCACATTGCCGACCTCGGATTTAAACCAGTTAAAGGTTATAACAATTATCCTGTATTTCTGCTGGGATTATAATATTAATATAAGGAAGTTGTTAACTGTTATGAAATACCAGACCTAAGGGTCTTTTAAATTTGGACATGCGCCCTAATATAACCGACTCCAAGGTGTATTTTTAATGGGGGGGGGGTGATATTTTAGTAGCTTGGATTATACACACAACTGACAACTACATTTAAAAAAATGTAATTTACAACGCTTTTCAAAATTTAAAAAAATATATATTAACTTTCCGTGTGTAATATACTAAATAATGAAGTCCGCCTCCTGTGCTCTGGACTCGTTTATCGCAAACTGATAATGTCATTAACGGATCGATTACATTTGACATTATTTTTTTTATTGCAAGCTATAAACTCCTTGGAAAATTATTTGTGGCTTTTTAGTGCCTGTGTTTAAAATATTTAATTTTTTATTATTATTCAACTAGCGTAAAAGCCCGTCATAAGACGGGAATTAAATTCAAAAGCACCAATACCTAACGGCAATTTTACTTATTCAAAAGTATTTTTAAAAACCAAAATATTTGTTTTACATCTGATGTTAAAAGTCTGAACATGACAGAAGAGTATCTTGATTTTCTGTTGTTTTAATCTGGTACAACTTAAATCATGGATCTCCGCATCTTCCTGTCTCCAGTTCATGTACTGTTTATCAGTTGTGTTGTTGACTTCTGTCCATACAGGATAATCAAACTGTTCATGCACACCGTCATTTGCGCACTTTTCTTTGTCGAGTGTTATTAGTTTCGGGAGAGTACAATACAATTAATGTCTAACTGTCAACCACAGTTGCATCCCTTAGCGTTACGCACTGACAGAAAAAGCTGGGATTTTATACATAGGATGCCGTACATGTGTATGCATATATATATATATATATATACTACTGGACAAAAGTTAAGGGCCGCCATTCAGTTTAGACAAGGTTTATATAATTGATTGGCAAACTGTAAAGACAAGTGAAATGTCATTAAAACTGAGCTCAGAGAAATGTGTATACATTTCTGTGTGCATTAGGTTATTTTTTTTAAATGTCCAAAAACTGGGTAACTTTAACCCGCACGTGAAAATTGCCATTGTTGCTGCAAAAACTCGTGGTTTTTGCAACACGCCCCACTAGTTCAAAAGGTGAAAAAGTGAGTTGAATTTCTTTTTGTTAGTAAGTCACACATTATTTAAAAAAAACTTGACTGATCTTTTCCACGGATGAATCAACTTTATTTTGTAATAAATTGTTTACACCTGGTTGCATTTATTTGGTCCATAGTGGAGTTTTTCTTGGTGACCCTTAACTTTTGTCCAGTAGCATATATATATATATATATATATATATATATATATATATATATATATATATATATATATATATATATATATATATATATATATATATATATATATATATATATATATATATATATATATATATATATATATATACATACATACATACATATATACATATACAGTAGAACTCCATTTATCCGAACCCCATGGGACCGAGCATCGTTCGGATAATCAAATGTTCGGATAATTGGATTACATAATGTATCGAGTACATGTACACATATTTCTAAAAATAATTAACCATCACAAGGAAAATACACTATAAAACATATTTACTTGTACTGTAATAATAATAATACCCACACTGTATTAGATCACTGTATCACCAAAATCTTTTATTACACTGCAGTGCATGTACTACTTGTATTAATTATTTTTGTTAAGAAAGAGAAATGTTTTCAAAATAACATTACAAACGATTCAAAACCGGGCGCAACTTACGTATATATGTACTTGCACAGATGTAGCCCACTATTTAAAATAATGAGGAATCCTCTTTTGCACCAAACTGGATAGTCTCCTTTTGGCTGCTAAGTCCCGCATTCTCTTCAACAGCAGAAGCTGTGTAGGACAGCTGTCATCTTCTTGCTCGTACCAAGCCATCGCTGTTTCTAGTGCTATAAGGCCTCTTCAGGACTTGGTCGACGTTTTGGTTTTTCTTCATAATCTACAAGTACATCATGTACTTCTGAGGAGTCTTCATCATCGGTCACTACATGTATTTGGTTTTCTTCTTGCACAAAAGACAAAATTTCTTCGTCATTCAAAAACTGAAAACCAGAATCATTATCATCTTCTAGCCACTTGTGTGCATCATCTTTGTCACAGTCCGAAAATCCGGGCATTGCGTGAAACAGTTCCACAACTTCATTTATACAATCATCATTTGTGTCCACTGCAGTAGTTTCAATTCCTCCTTTTTCCCCAAGCAATCTACTCCAAGCCTTGTTGAGATTATCTTGTGACAGGGTGGTCCAAGCATCAGCTAACATATAGCAGCAGTCTTTGAGATTAAGCTTTTTGGAAAACGCCACCACACTTTCTTCATCTTCAGCCAACAATAAACGACGCAGGACTTCCTTCTTGTACATCTTTTTAAGCTTTGCTATAACACCCTGATCCATTGGTTGAATCAGTGCTGTTACATTGGGAGGCAGAAAAATTACTTTAAAATTTGCATCAACTGCATTCAATGTATCCGTCTCTGGATGAGATGGTGCATTGTCCAGTAGAAGAATTACTTTTCCAGTTTTCTTTTCTTGTTCTCTCAACCTCTTCACATTTGGGATGAACTGATTTGTATACCAATCAAGAAATATTTCACTATTCATCCAAGCACTCTTCTGTGCTTTGTAACACAATGGGAGACATGTCACATTCTTTAAACAACGTGGTTTTTTGGCTTTGCCGATCATTAGCACCGGTAAACGATGACTTCCACTGGCATTCGCGGCTACCAAAATTGTTACTCTCTCTTTGCACTTTTTAAACCCAGGGGCAGCTGCTTCGCGCTGAGATGCAAGTGATTTTTGAGGCAATGATTTCCAGTATAAGCCAGTCTCATCGGCATTATACACATCATCGAGTGAATAACCTTCTTCTTCCAAAAAAGCCAAGAATGTTTCTTTAAAATTTTTAGCGGCAGTTGCATCGCTAGATAAAGATTCCCCTTGAATCTCCAATTCTCGTATGCCATGACGAGATTTAAAGTTTCTTAACCATCCCTGGCTAGCCTTAAAGTCAGGAGGACCGTCAAGTTGATTGTTGAACTGAAGTGCCTTTTCACACAACAGAGAACCAGAGATAGGTTCCCCTTTGCTTCTTCTTTGCACAAACCATATATACAAAGCCTCTTCCAATTTCACATCTTTCGCATTTCTCATGGTTTTACGTTTCTTCGACCCATTTTCACTATCAAATTTCGATGCAAAACTCATAATTTTATCCTTGTTACTTTTGATGTCAGAGACGGTAGCTTTCCCAACATTGAAAATCCTCGCAAGTGAAGACACAGTTTCACCTTGTCCTAGTCTCTTGATAATTTGTTTTCGTTTCAATTGACAAAACATTGCGGTTCCTTTTATATGCTTTAGGTCTACTGGAAGATGCCATATCGCACAGAGAAATACTTGTACACCAAAATTATTCTGCTGTAGTAACAGACACAAATTTTAAGTTGAACTGTCTGTTTAGCCAGTGTTCTACCTAGAACGCACACGTACACTGGATTGGTAAACCAGATATTAACTGACTTTATGATCTAACTGACCTCCTGTACGTAAGCGACCGACCATTAGCCCATCCCATTCTCTACAAATTGTTCGCACACATTTGAAGTTTGCCGCATCAAAAGATTCAGAATTTTAGTCTAACGTGACTGTGGCATCTGATTTTTTTTTTTCTGGAAAAAGTGTTCGGATAATTGGATGTTCGGATAATTGGGGTTCGGATAAATGGAGTTCTACTGTATATACATATATATACATATATATACATATATATTTGACACTGTTACCCTTCAGGGTCTAGCGGGGAACGCTGTGAAGTTATTTATTTATTGCTTTTTTTTTTTTTTTAGCAGAACGTTTTAGTTGTAATGGAAAAAATTCGTTAAATATTTTCGTTATGTTTTCATATGCGCGTGGGATCCGTATTCAATGGACATAATTAAATGTATGTGGCTGGGGAAATTCAAGACAAATCAAAGAAAATAATCCAAATAATAAAAATATTAATTAACTTATGTAATTAGCAAACCCACTTTTTTTTTTTACAACACAATTTAAAGTTATTAACTATACACTTTAAATTTAAGTGAAGATTTTTTTTTTTAAGTTTAATTTTTATAGCATTTCCGTCAGGGCCGTAGATAGAACTTAAAAGGTTGGGGGGGGGGGGGGGGGGGGGGGGGGGGGGGGGGGGGGGGGGGGGGGTGGGGGGGGGGGGGGGGGGGGGGGCGGGAGGTAAAAAAAAAAAAAAAAATTTTTTTTTTTTTTTATTGCGCTATTTTTAATGTTTTTTTTTTTAAATGAAAAAAAGATAACTTACTATTTGTGATGAATATTTTTCCTTCCCTCTAGAGTACAAAATCCGTTCTATTTTTTAACGAAAATGTGGACACAACATCGTCAGCATTCAAAGGCAGACTGCGATGGACACTCATTAGTGCTAAACCTGTCAATCGTTCATCTCCTGTTGCATTCCTAAGCCAATTTTTAAGTCGTCTTAAAGTGGAAAAGCATCTTTCGAGAGTTGCTGTGGAACATGGCAGGGTCATCAGAATCAGTATTAGTCTTTTTATAATAGGGAAAAGTACATCATCACAAACTATGTAGGAATCAATCGCTGTATTTGGTTTATCATCTTCTGACAGTAAATTCCATTTGTGTTGCCAGAGCTCAATATCCACTTTTAGCCTTCCATATTCTTCATCATAAATTTTATAGGTTTCTTTGAGTGTTTTTGGCTTAACATCTTTACAATTATAAGGAAACTGTAGTTGCAGTTTTGCTATTAATTTGTTGTCTGGTGAAAAACGATCCTTTAGTTCAACTGAAAAATGATCAAGAAACGGTATAAATAAATTACGTCTGTAATATTGTATTCATTGGCATCGCTTGATGGGGCATTTTGCCGGTGTGATTGTCGTCCAATTACTCTTGGTTTGGTCATTTCACCTCCCACTTCATGTAACATACGTTCTGCCAACATATATATTTCATTGAAAGAATGTTTGCTTTTATCACGCATTGTTTGAATCAAACTAACTATTAAAGCCATGTGCTCACAACATTGTACATTTATCTTTTGAAGAATTTTGCATAAATTTATACTATAAGAAAATACCGTATTTAATGTTAATAGTGAAATAACGAATTCAGCATTAGTCGCAGCAAGCATAAGTTTGTATTCTTGTTCTGAAGTTTCTTTACTTCCCAAATCTTTAAGTTCATTGAGAGATGCCGCTATTGCAGGATATAATTCAACGAAACGGTACACTGAGTCATGTTTCTCGGACCATCTTATTTCGCAGAAACCAAGTACAGTTTTATGTGATAGGCTCCCATTTTCATTTGCTATTTTTTCTAAAACACTTTGCCTCTGAGATGAGAGACGAAAGTAATTCACCACAGACTTAATAATACCAATACTATTTCTAATAACTGACAAGTCACATGATTGTCCAATAACTAAGTTTAAAACGTGGGCACTACAGTGGACAAATTGCGCTTTTGGATATTTTTCAGAAATCAGTGTACGAACTCCTCTGTACTTTCCACTCATTACAGCAGCACCATCGTAGCCTTGACCAACCATGTTATTCAAATTTACTCCAAGTTGAGTCAATGTAGACAGTAGCCAAACCCGAAGCAGAAACATCAGATAAAGAAACAAAACATAAAAAATCGTCTCGAATTGTAGGGGAGCCTTAACTATCAATATACTGAACACAAGTGGTTAATTGTTCTTTCCTGGATATATTTTGTGTTTCGTCAGCCAATAATGAAAAATATTTAGCATCATTTATCCGAGAAACGATAGATTCTTGTATTATATCTCTGCAGATTCCAATAATTTTATTCTGAATAGCTGGACTAGTATACATATTTCTGGAGCCTGATGACAAAGTAATATGACTTAAAAGGTTTGTATCTCCTCCTTTAGCACGGTATCACAAAAGAGCCATAAAGTTACCATCATTGTGTTCTGGTTCATAGAGAGAAATGGGACCTGAATCGTTTGTACCTCTTAGATCAATTTCTTGTCGGCCACATAAAATTATGGTTTCCGCTATATGAGCTAATTTTGCTCTGTTTTCCTTTACTCATAGACAATACATCCGTTTGCTTTCCGTTGACAATATTTATAAAAGCATCTGCACGCATTCTTGCCTCGAGATGATATTTTGGTTTGTCATGTTTCCAAAAAACTTCTTTGAAATTCTTCTATTTAAATTACCTGCTGATACTAATGCGCCTAATGCTTAATCTCCTTTACCTCCAACTTCATGTGCAAATAATAACCATATCTTGCACAATGCGCCATCCGCACGTTTTGAATAGACTAACCATGGATAAAATTTGAACCACTTTAATTGGAAAGATAAATTCCTTTTATCTGAAACTGGGAAAACGAATTCATCAGAAGGTATCCATGGATTTTTTACAGTTTGTTCTTTGATGAGATCATCCGTACGCAAGATCTAATAATAGATGCAAAGGCCGAACGCTGTAGACGTAAGATCTTTTAAAAGACGCTGATTTATTTCATTGTTTCTTTCTATTCTGATATTTTATACTGCCCGGAATTTATCTCGAACGGAAGTAAACACAAAACTGGGCAAATTTCAACAAGCTTCAACGTCTTTTATTTGCGTTTGAACGGATATTTTCACATTTATCTTCATCTTTAATCGTGTTTTGTCGTATCGCCATAATGGCCGAAAAACACACAGGATATGTTACTAATATGTGAACAGTGAACAAACTGTGTGATCAACCATAACTTTCTCACTTTTTCTGTGTTTCTAAATAAATTACCTGCACAAAGAGAGCAGTGAAACTGTATTGTGATAACAATTTATGTTACAAGCCTTACGTAAGTCGAAAATGTTTGTTCAAAGTTTCAAGTTATCTTTTTTCCGTGTACATGTTATCTGTTATAACATAAACATAACATAAAATTAGCTAGAAAGGCATATGGATTTATATTGTTCATCCAATGTACTTTAATTTGATATATAATATGTTATACTTAACTCATGATTAGACACACATTGTCAGTAAACGTAAATTATGTATGTGTAAATTTTTGGGGCTTAAAAATAATTCCGTCCAGAGCTGAAAATAATAATAACGTCTCAAATCTACATCACTTGTACTTTCCTTAACTTTTTTTTATTTTGTTTCTGCATAAAATTAATCAACGAAGTTTGATTAAGTCTCTTCATTGTTTTAAAATGAGGCTTTCGCTTATTTCTTTATCAAATCTCACTATATCGCGCATCTGCTGAACTGTAGCATAAAACTTTACTCGATGTTTTCACTTCAGATTCTGGTCTCTGACTGTACCAAAAAAAGTTGTACCTTCTCATCTTGATATTTTTCAATGTTCTAACCAAAGATCGTCAGTTGCTGTCCCACCGTTAAATAAATTTGAGAACGTCCTTTATATTCTTTCCGGTATGTGACGTGTAATGGAAATATAGCAACTGTATGCGACCGCCCTTTCGTGACCTCGGCGTAGTTTTATAATTCGTTCGCAAAGTCAAACATTTTACAGACTGCGTTTACTCATTCTAATCCACGCCCCTTTCTTTGAGCTGTTATCAAACGAAGTTGTTTACCAACTTTCGCAAACCTGCCAGTCAAACAGGGGGCGAACCACGTTCGCGTACCCAAGTTTCTCACGCGAGCGAATCTGTCAATATTACGACACCGGACAGACCGCGAATGGGAAACACGTGGAAAACACCGAACCTCTGTGTAGTGAATTGCACGGGCAAAAATATTTTTCCCCGTGTACTCTTTGATGTTTATACATTCAGGGGGAGACAATCGTTTGATTTCCAGAAACGGCGTAATCTCAGAAGAAAGCCCGTTACACGGTTTAAGCTTTGTTGTCGGCCAGCAACGCCGAACAGAGAGACTGGTGGAACCCTATATTGGGGGAAATGTACGAGTTTCTGATTTCTCCGCGATGAAACGGAGTGTGAAAAGTAACATCTTCTAGAGATCATTATAAAATAACGGTATATATACTGCGTCTCCTCACAATCATTTATCAGTTGTCGCCCAGAATTTTCGGAGAGTCTAAACACGTTAACTAGAACCAGTGCGGATAATTGTGTTAATAGCTTCGTGGGGATCTTATTCTGAATTTCTGGCATGACTTGATCAACGGCGACCAGTGGTATTTTTATGTGGCTATATCTTGGGCCTGTCTGCATTTTTTTACTGATTGGATTAAAGTTGTCTTCTGTTGGCTGACACGTCTCCAAGTTTCAGTTGTGAACATGACGGGCCACAGAGACTAACGAACAGTTTAATAGTAAATTTTAACTGGACTACAAAATACCCAGATATATTTTCTTGCATTTTTATCAGCCCATTGTGGTGAAATAACAATAACTGTTATCCCGACTTTTGATAGTCGTTTCCAAGTGGATATTTATCCAGAAGAGCTACGCTATTTCAGAATCGGCACTCACCAGAGCCACCCGATAGGATTTACCATCAGCATCAAAATAACAATAATTAACCGTTTTTAGCAATCAGATGTTTTCCTACTGTTTACGGTGAACAACAGATCTCAGAGAGTCTCGGCATTAACTACCCAAGGTGACAGTGTGTATCCAGGAAATCAACCACCAAATTAGGCGTTCCCCTTATAAAATGTAATTATTGACAAGGCGGGACTGGGCCCAATTCGGACGATAATTTCTCTGGACCTTATAAATACATTCATGGATTTTTTTACGTCCAACAGATTGTTGCACCAAGAATAGGGTAAGAAGCGAGATTGTGTGTGGCCACGTATGAGAGAGAGAGAGAGAGAGAGAGAGAGAGAGAAATCTTTTTCTTTAGTACAGGAAACACGGTATCATATGAATTATGTTAGACTATTGTTTAATTTTATTGGATAACGTTTAGGAGGAACTGTTCTTTCTTTAATGTCTATACTGTAACCTATTGCTAACTTTTTTACCTTTGGGGTTATTAACTGGTTGGGTTCTTATCTTCTAAACGGGGGGAGGAAATGTATTTGATCTTTCTCTTTTAGATATTGGATGTTGTAAAGTTTAGTGGTAATAAACAACAAAATAACTAACTTTGTGTGTATTGGTCAGACCCATACCCATTTAACCACAGTTTTTTCACGTTTGTGTGTCTTGTTGTCACATAGCTGTGTGTGGGTGTATGTAGCAAGTGTAATTTGCTGGGGAGGTTAAGATGTTATTCCTAACAAGAAAGATAGTTGTGTCTGTGTCAACTGTGTGAGGTCAAGCACATGTAGGTCCCTGAATCTATCAAAGATGATGATGATAATGATATATATTATCAGGGAACCTAACGCTACCTCCCTAGATCTCACACAGTCCGTATTTTGATTCTAGTGGCTGGTGTATGATGTCTCTAGTGTCTAGGGGTGAAATGAAAATGATGGAACATCAACACAATACACTTTAACTCACTATAAGAAAATGAATAAGACTGTGGTTAAAGTTTTCTTTAAAATTTGAATGTTTTTTCTTTGTACAATTTAATCTGCCTGTCCCGCCATCTCTTTTGGACAGGTCTTTGAAAATGAGGAAATATATTTACATATAATGCTTTAACTAAAAGTATGGACTCTTGGTCCTATGAATATGTAATGTTAATATAGAGTTCCTGTAGGTGTATTCACAGACTAAAACTTTAATAGTTGCTAGTGAAAGTCATTGGTTATGAGGAGCTGTTGTTTTCTTCATGCCCCATATAATTCAGTTTTATTTTGATAAGAACCAGTTTATTCGGATGAAGTGTCAGATGTCCCAGCTGTTAACGTGTCACCTGGGATTCTTGGTATGACGAAAATAAGTCAGTGTAGATCAGCACACACACACAAGCTCCTTCAGGTTATCTGATGACAGCATAAACTTTACAATGGAGACTTTTCTCTTCTCACTCACTCATCAGGTTTCCTGTCACCGGATGGTAACAGGAAATAAAAACCCTGTAATAAAAAGACACCCTGGCCTTTTCATATCTGTTCACAACTTCTTATCCCTATGTATACATGATGGTATGGGGTCAGCCTCGTGTGCATTCATGTGCAACAGCCCCTAATTATATGACTCTCACCTTTCTGTGACCACACCTCAGGTCCCTATGGCAGATACGCCCCTGTACTTTTACATAGTTTGCTTCAATCCAATAATGTGGAGTAACCACATCTCCTTTTATATGATTTATCTTTTCTTTTCTAAATTCTAAACGCTCTAGGCATGTTGAAGAGTGTTCATGGATCTCAGCGTAGTTGTTTGCATAAAATTTTCTAGTCAAATGGCCACGAGACCACTATGCTTTTTGCCAATATCTATTAGAGCCGACCAATGAAAGCAGGCACTACTAAATCTTTTGAATTTAGTTTGAAAAAACAAAACCAAAACTCCAAACAAACTATGTGCCTCGTAGTCCATTGGTCAGTCTGCGTTAGTTATGCCAATAGAAAAAGATGTTTAGTTTTAGTTAACCTTTTTCCTATCTCCCCCTTTTACTCCTATACTCTTATACCAACCAATAGGATTTGAATTACTACCATGCCTCTTTTTTTGAAACTTGCGTCCCCAATAACGTTATGTGTAACGAGCAAGAACAACAGTCTGTCCGTCCAAGCGTTCTTAGACATCTAGTATTATCTCAAGCATGCGCTGACAACACATGAAGTCCCAGCTAATTCAGCAGATTTACAAAATGTCACGAGTTCTTATTATATGCCACCATTATCTGATTACGTTTCAAATTATGTCTTATTTACTGTATGAATGGTTTAGATTGTGTTTGTTATTATTTTATTTTTGTTGAAATTTTTTTTTTATAATTTTTTTTTAAGGTATTAATTTTTGTTAATGTATTTTAATTAATATCCCCCCCCCCCCCCCCTTTAAATTTGATTATGTCTGGATGTTACAAATGTATGTTATTATTTTACCTCGATAATGTTGTATGTTTAAATAATGCTAAAAATACATGTGCTATTGAAAGGATACGGTATGAAAGGTGAGCGAAAGGAAGGGCAGAATGTTAGACGGGCCTGCGTGCCCAACTCTCAACCCTTTGAAAATAAAGTTCGTTCGTTCAATAACTTGGCTAATACTTGGACTACCATATTTTTTAAAACATATTTTTGCTCAGGGGACACTAAGCTATCCTACTATATGATTTTTATGGTCAGTTTCCTTATGGTTTAGATTTTCAGTTTTGTCACTGTCCATCGTCAAATATAACTTATACACAAGTCTGCCATCTCCCCCCGCCCCCCCCCCCCCGTCTCTATCATTTTTTCATTATTCAAATAAACCACTAGTTTGAGTGACGTCAGAATTTTACCGCTAGGAGGAAATGGAAAACTGTCTGTGTGTTTGTCTCTGCTGGCTTTGCCCACAGCGTGTATATATTAAAGAGACCGCGTGCAGAGCAAGGGATTTTTCAAAACATTGATAGTGTTGGCGTTAATTACACTGACAAACAACATTTTTCTTTCTTATATAAGAATAAGTGTTCTTAGGTCAGTTTCTTGCGCTGATTTCAAATTTGAAATCCGTTTATCTCTATCACGTCGGGTTCTTAAGATATTTGGGAATAAATATATTTTTGGGAAACCGTTATTTGCTCCGTTTCATTTTTACTATATAACTTTTTAAAAATTAATAAAATGCAAAATAATTCTACTTTTTAATACTGCTAAAAGATGTATTACATATGTTACGTTATATTTCAAATAGTTACTGTATTTTGAAATAATTCTGAGTGAAATATGGCTTCTAGAAGTTGTAGAAATTCGGCTGATCTGTTCTGTTACGTGTGCGGATATTTTACCGATCGTGTTCACCAGAAAAACTTTACAACATTGCTAAAGAAAGCATATGAACTTTATTTCGATTCGAAAGTTGATGATGCAAATAAATCTTGGATGCCAAATGCAGTTTGTTCGACTTGTGCAAATACATTGGCAGGTTGGTTACGAAAATCGCCGAAGCATAAGTCGATGCCTTTTGGGGTGCCAGTAATATGGCGTGAACCGACAAATCATGCTACTGATTGTTACTTCTGCTTGACAAATATCTATGGTTTCACTTTTAAAACTAGAAAGTCTGTGGTTTATCCAAATATTGAATCGGTTTCGAAACCAGTGCCTCATGATCCAATCACGTGTCCGATCCCAGTTCCACCAGAACAATATCGGTTGGACGTGAATGAACCATCAGAAAGTGATAGTTTACCTGCTTTAGAAACTAATTCTGACTCGGATTATATACCAGTGAATGATGGTGTTCACTTAATTAACCATTCAGAACTTTCAGATCTAATACGTGATCTCGCTCTCACCAAAGGACAAGCGGAATTACTCGGTTCGCGATTCAAAGAATGGAATCTTTTAGCGCCCAATACTCCGATATCTAAATTTCGTCATAGACACAGAGAACTTGTTCAATACTTTGAGATGGATGATGACATTTGCTATTGCAAAAATGTAAAAGGTCTAATGGTGCACCTCGGTCATGAGCACATAGTCAACGAATGGCGACTTTTCATCGACTCTTCCACGACTAGTCTAAAAGCCGTGTTATTGCATAATGGAAATTTATTTTCATCAATTCCAGTCGCCTACTCTGTTCATATGAAAGAAACTTATAACAATATGGCTATACTTTTGGCAAAAATAAAGTACAATGACTACCAATGGCGGATTAGTGGAGACCTAAAGGTCATTGCAATTCTCACGGGCATGCAGACTGGGTATACTAAATTTGGTTGCTTCCTATGTGAATGGGACAGCCGCAACAGACAGAAACATTATGCAAGAAAGGTGTGGCCTATCAGGGATCGTATGCAGCTCGGGCATAAAAATGTAATACACGAGCCATTAGTTAACAAAGACAGCATCATTTTACCACCGTTACATATAAAGTCGGGGCTCATGAAGAATTTCGTAAAAGCGTTAGATAAAACGAGCAAAGCTTTCACTTATCTTCGAGAAAAGTTTCCGCAAATTAGCGATGCAAAGATAAAGGAAGGTATCTTTGTAGGACCTCAGATTAGGAAAGTTATTGCAGACAAACAATTCGAGAACTTGTTACATGGTAGTGAACTTCGCGCATGGATGGCATTCAAATCGATCGTCGATAACTTTCTGGGAAATCACAAATCTGTCGACTATGTGCATATTGTTAAGCAGTGCATAGATGCATACAGAATTATGGGATGTAACATGTCCCTCAAAATCCATTTGCTCGATTCGCATCTTGACTTTTTCCCTGACAACCTTGGCGAAGTCAGCGATGAACATGGAGAACGATTCCATCAAGATATCGCCGTAATGGAGTCACGTTATCACGGACGGTGGAGTGTGACCATGCTTGCCGATTATTGTTGGATGCTTCATCGCGATGTACCACATGCCATTCACCGACGAAAGTCGACTGCAAAGAATTTCAAGCCTACATAACTGTTATACTTCTTGTACAAATGATGTTGTAATACTGTATGCGTTGTTAAAAAACTTCAATTGCGTATTTCTAGAGATCCCGACCTGATAGAGAAAAACGGTTTGCAGATTTAAAAACAGCGCATTAAAATTGACCAGAAAAACATAGAAATGTTAGAGAAAGAAAAAAAAAATTTTTTTTTGTTAGCCAGTGTTATTACAATCGTCTCGTTCTTACTACTGGGAAATGTCTGAATTATTACAAATTTTAGTGTTAAAGTTAACATATTACGTTAATTCAAACACCAGTTTGGTCTTACAGTTCTGGCAATTCGTTAATTATAAGCTTTTCCTCCGTTTCGTGCAGCAGATCGTTGATATGTTAAAATGTTTATTGTACGTTTCGAAACCGAAACTAAAAGCGTGTTAGATTTTTACGGCGGGTCATTTTTTAAGCATTTCCACTGCACCAAAGGCAGCGCTCTACTGGCGTCGAAGATGAAAATAGTCAGACACCTGAGGGCGGGTGTATTTATTATCATAGGACTAAAATCTTACTGAAATAAGCGATTACTCACAGATTTCGCTACAGTGTATGTGTTTAGTAAACTTTTATTTCCAAATATAAAGGGGTGCAAGATTGTCTTACACTAAAACTATAGTCGTATAGATAGGCTGGACTAGAGAAACTACTCAATCCAGAGACAGTTCTCCTTATCTATTCACTCGTGAAAAATCTATTTCTTACACCTTACTTCTCACGTATTATCACCATCTCCTATACTCAGGCGGGACCTTAAATAACTAAAACCTATCTAAGCACGACATTAATGGGGGCTCGTCCGGTATTTGATCTAAGTCTGGAACATCGCGACAGAATGGTGTGCTCGTTCCAAGAGTTGATCTAAGTCTGAGTCTAGATAATTGACTAACGTCTGATATTGTATCTTAGTCTAACTCTAGATAGAGTGTGGTGTCTTGTGTTGTGAGTTAAGAAAAGATAAAAATAAGTATCCCCTAGACAACGTTCTTATTTTTGGGTTCTGACCACACAAATAAAAAATGTATTTCTTTCCACAGCATTTTAGAATTTACATACAGTTAGGTTTTGATGGTGATCTTTGTTGGAGATATGTTATACAATAATTTTGTGCAAGAAAACAGCTGATACGCGTGATTGTTTAATCAATCACAAATTTCTTTTGGGAGCAGTGAAGTGTGAGCATAGCAAAGGAAGTGCTTTCTGGCAGTCGCCAAGTTAATAGCCTTCCCTAACTCCAAAACTGATTTCAGGTGTAGACGAGTGTGGTAGATTTTTAATATGGAGAATTTTTTTTTCTCCTTAATTTAAAAAAAAATTTTTTTCCACAGAAGTATTAGTAGTTTTTTTCAGTTTTTATCCTGATCTACCATCTTTATGGTTTAAGTCGTCTGCGTTAGGAGCCTTTGCCAGTTAACAGCAGCGATAGATTAGATAACTGATAACAGGGAGGAGGTAGCACAGTAAAATCAGAGAATTGGGGGGGGGGTATTTCTCTTAAGTGGTTAGGGAGCACTGTATCCTTTTCTTCTTTCTTTCTCGATTAAGTCGCCGTCAGTTATTTGTCATCGCTGAGCGTGCAAAACTTAAAGCAATGCTTAGAAAGGAAGCAAGGGAAGTAGGACTACAAGGTGCAGAAGTGCTAGCTTTTGTGAATGAAGAACTCGACAGATATGAAGCGGAGAAGAAAGAAGCTAGAGAGAACAAGAAAGAAGACCGTCAGTTGGAAAGTAAGAAAATTGTCTAGCTCCAGCAACGGAGAGCCATCCTCACCTCAGTCACTCGCAACTGATCATTCCAGTACTCAATCTCCTCAATTAGCAGCTATGTCTTTTGCCCTAGAATCCTTCCCAAGTCCCAATGAGAAAATTGACACTTACTAGAAAAATTTGAGAGAATGGCAACACTGTGTGGTTTAGAAAGTTCGCGATGGTGTTTGAAGCTTTCCCAGGCTTTAAAAGGCACTACATATGATGCGTATGTAAAACTGGGAAGCAGCAATCAAGACAATTACGACATGTTGAAGAAAGCTTTACTTGAGCGCTTCGAAATGAACGCTCGCAAATTTTTGCAACTGTTCCGGAATATCAGGAAGGAAGGAACCGAGACATTTCACTAGTTCTCTTCCCGTCTGAAGGGATATTTGACGAAGTGCCTGGAGCTTTCAGAGCAAAGAAAAAAAATGTAGAAGCGGTTGCTACCAACTTATTTTCAAGCATTATTTTTAAAATGGATACGAAATCCATTTGCAATTGCAGCCAAGCCAGCATTCCTATCAGCTAATTATTATGAGAGTTTGATTTAATTGACTTCAGACTCAGGAATAAAACAAAGGTTTAATGAACTTTCCCTATATGATTTTTGGAGCAGTATTTTGTAAGAGTGCCCCAACATTGCAAAATTTGCAATTCGAGTGCTTCCATTTGCCACTACATACTTATGTGAAACAGAAATTTTCTCAAGCAGCTAAGAAAACAAAATATAGGAACAAATTTGACGCTGCCCCAGACATAAGAATTCAATTTTCAAACACTGTACCAAATATTCTGCCATCAACGGTACCTATACCTTGTAGCGGTATGGCAGCTTGTGTACCCTGACAATCCCCAGAGCAATGCCAGTGGGAGTTTTACTCCTGGTAGGTTCAACCATGCTGGACTGGTCTGCGTGGGTAGGGGTCAGACAAAAGCTGGTACCCTGGTCCTCCAGGTTGGGGGTTTTAGCACAGGGCCGACACCCCTGTCTGTGTAAAAAATTGCACACGTTACGGAAACCGCAATAAATGAAAATACTTTGATGCGGGACGGACATCCGGAGTCTCAGGCTCGTATGACTGACAGTGGTGAAAGCCGAAAGGAAGCCACTGGCATGAAAACGGATGCCCAGACTGCAAAACACGAAACCAGAATTGGTTTTTGGAATGTCAGAACTATGAATGAGGCAGGAAAGCTGAGACAGATCACAGCAGAGATGAGGAATTACAAACTACATATCCTGGGAATAAGCGAGAGCAGATGAGAGGCCGACCAAAAACAACTTGGCGGAGAACTGTGGAAGCTGAGATGCAAAGAATGAACCACAGTTGGGGCACTGTACGAAGGCTGGCCGCCGACCGAGCAAAGTGGAATCATTTTGTTGCTGCCCTACAAGACGCCACCAGGCGTGATGGCCGCTGACTGCTTTGACGGTTGGCGGTTATGGATCAAAGAAGAAGAAGAAAGTACCAAATATTAAGCTAATATGTGATGGTGAAAAGCAAAAGCATTCTTCTCATTGATGGAAAATATTCAATTACTTGTGCATGTACTTTACTTTTATTAGTAATAAAAATAAACACGATTAAACTACGGATAGTTCTAATTATAATTATTTTCGCTGTATTACTGAGCCTACTTTCTTTATTTACACAGCTTAAACTTAATTTTAATTAATAGCAAAATATATTGTAAAATGCTACCTTAAGTCGAATTTTTATTCACTGTTCAGTCAATTCATTTCAAATGAATAAGTGTTCCGTGAACAAAACAGTTTGAGAAACGCTGTTCTAGACATAGTGACCGCATCATGTTACAATGTCACGAACGAGACGAATGGTCCAGTTTCACACAGACGGCCTTGATTTCCGTTAATGTTACTATGCAATTCTACTGGGACTAATTTTACAACGCAGATTCTAATTCTAGCATATTGTATCGACATATATTAAAACCCACGACAATTCGCTATAGATGACATATTCAATTAAAAAAAAGCATTATCCATGTGCATTGCATGCATCCGATACTTTTATATTCTGTGCGCTATATTTTATAGCAAAAAAAATAAAAATTCAACACGGGTTAAAATTATCAGCTGTACGCTTTTAGTTTTAATGAAAATGTAAATAGACTTTGAGTATTTACAGCACTTACACCAGTAGTTTTTAAAATGGGCGATACTGCTCCCTTGGGGGCAGTTGGAGGGGTCCAAGGGGGCGATAAGGAAAATTGGCCGGTGTTCAGTAGTAAGTGGGTGGTTGAGAATTTGACAGGCTAAATTCAACATTGCTACTCAAATCTAACAATTACATGTAAAAGCGTTTTGATACAGAGCACTGATGTGAGCGCTTAAAAAGTGAACGTAGGTTGAACAAATCCTAACTCACCGGCCCTCCCTAATTTCGCTCGCCGCAATTTCTCATACATCTTAAAGCAGAAGTTCCCAACCTAGGGTACAAGTACCATGGGGTATGGGAAGCTTGTCAAGGGGGTACCGGGAATATTAGGTAAATAACTGCATTATCCTATTCACATATTGCATAGCTGTGTTGGTTATAAAAATGTTGTAGATTAGAAAGGCAATGAGGCGGGGACGAGATAGTAAAGATAGGTTGCGCAGTGGTTGAGTTACTAGGGTCATGAAGCAAGGGATAGTTTCATCTATTTTTTTGTAATCCTGAGCTCAGGTAACCGTGACTGATAATAACTTAATCGTATGCTACGAAACCGGGTGTGAAGGATTACGATGCACCCGTTATCTACTTGGTCAACCCGAAGAAAGAGAAACTAACAGCAAGAAGGAAAATGGTCACCCACTAAGATTTAATCAACATCTTTTGGAAGGTGAACCAATGCTTAATAGCGTTTACCAGTTAAGTATAGGCTAGTGTCCATTTGCAAGGTGTGTCTAAGTATACTTCTCGCTGGCAGTTGAAGAAATTAGATATCTGCATGTTTTTAAAAAGGACCAACTTTGCTTTGTTGCATCTTTGTTTGTCTCTGTATTTACAGGAGCTAGTGATACATTAATAAACAAGAGAAACATTTCAAATGAGCAAGTGCGTAGCCAGCGGTGCTATTTACAGTTGTCTTATGTAAAGCAGGAACATGGAAATGTGTTCTGGGGTCCAAGAGGGCGATAACCCGAACAAAAGTTTGGAAAACGCTCATATACTAATAGTACTGCGTAATTCTGACGCAGCTGTAACACAGTTTAAAATGATCAACTGTACACTTTTAGTTTGAATGAAACACTTTGATCTGACATTGGCAGCATTTAGTTATCATCCCAAAGTTAAACTACCAGATTTAAATAAACCCCCTAAAGCTCCTGTTTTCTTAATACTACTATGTTATTCTTATGTACCCTGTTTGCTAAAGCGGATTCTATTTGTTTGAAATCTGATATACTGTAGTTAGTATTCAAATTAATCCAGACCGCAAGCTCATTGAGACGGGCGGTGGAATTGTCTGCCCTTAGTTTTGCTAGGTCGGTTGGGTTTCTCGTCATTCTGACCTGTCTACCTTCTGTCCATCAAAATTTCTCCGCCCACTTTTTCTGTAAACGTTGTCTCTAACAGCGATATATCTGTCATCTTGACTGTCAATCAGCACTGTAGACCTTCTTCATGCATATCTCCTGGCACGTGCATAGCGGTATGTGATCAAACAATCCTTTTTTTTTATCGGTCCCCCCAGGAAACTAAATACTTCCCGGGTCTCCTTTGATTCGAGAAAACTCAGGGTAATTTCTCCGTTCCTTTTAACGGGAGAGAGTTTTGATCGTGGCCAAAAGTCACCACTCACGAACGCCAGTGCCATGCTCACGTTGCGCCATCCCTTCGTTGTCTTAATAACGCAGGAGGAAACGCTGCGGTTAGCGTACGTGGATTTCTGTTTAATCGGGGGGAGATCAGAAGCTCTTGCGTCTTATTACGTGCTAGTACGCTGTTTCATCTCGAACGGTCCGCGAAAGCGAGCCAAAACATCTAGCATCATCTGGTACTACTTAAGTGACTGTCCCAATAACTCTCTATCAGTCATGCTCTCGGATTGTCTAGCATGCGTGAATATTATCCTTCCCGTTGATAGCAGTTGTGAATTAAGTTCGTATGGAGATTATTCCGTGGAGCTGGTAAGAGCGAAATAATTGTTTTCGAGTTATCTGGAGTGGTATCGTAGAAGATTCTATGCAGATATAATCTACCCAGGGGTACCTATTCTATTGCTTAAAATAATTAATTCATAACGAATAGTAACTCTTTCGTAAGACCGCAAGATTTAACGTAGCGCGCCACCAGTTTTAACTCAGCTTAAAATGTAACAGACGGGTAGCTAGATAATCTGTTATAACTATAAGACAGATAGAGAGATAATGGGTACTGACAAGAAAACGGGAGAGATAAAATGTAACTGACAGAAGGAAGATATACATATTGCATTTTTGATTATTGTTTTCCTCGAGGTTTATCAATTAATCCTGAGTTAAGTTTTAGCTATCCTAGTATTATTTAATTTTATTTCCCTCGTAACTGTCGATTACGCCTGTCGATTCTGTAGCATGACTCTGTTGTGAGGTGAATATCTGACCTCGCTTAGCGAGGCTGTCCGTGTGTGTTACGCCGACCGCTTCCCCCTCCTCCCCCCCGTCTGCTCGCCAGCTAAGCGCGAGAGAGGAATTTGCCCAAGGCGGGTGGGGACACGGCGCGTGTTTATTGAAGTGCATTTGTATGCGTTTTCGTGGAAGGAAAGAGAGGGTGGATGTTTGTACGTCTGTTAGCGTCGATCGTTCTGGTCGAACAAAACCATGTAAATGTTTTTTAATGTCTTTATTTTCCCAGACCCTGATCAGAAAAACAGAGAGCGGTCTGTGTTGCTATCTACGGGATCAACCAGAGTCTACGGAGATTTATTAGGCACAACGTTTCTGCACATGTGTGCACGGCCTCTAGCATTTTAATATGCCCCATTTTTCTTTACTGACGGATTAACTGCCAAATTGCTACCGCTGGCGGCTATTTCGTGGATTACATTACGACCGAGCAGTGCGTACAGCTTCTTCCACGAGCTGTTATAACTTGCCATTCATACATACAGGCAATATTGGTGTAACCCATTACCACCAGGGTTGGAGATAATACAACCACATAACCCAGAAAGAACCAGTTAGTGCCAGCCCCTGAAAGTTCTCACTTGAAATTACCACCGGATAATATTAGTGTGCTGGAATTAAGCTTATTTTTCCAGTTCACCACCTTTTGTTCACTCGGGGTTACTACAGCAGTCGCACTGTGAGAGTTACATGTTACTATTTCCCCCTGGAGCTTGCCTCCTGGCAAAAGTGGATTACTAAGTCGAGCCGGACAGTGTTGACTGACAAGTTTTTTTTTCAGTTTTGGATTTATCACCTACTAAGGCAAACACGGTCGTCTAATTGTATTGGACTGGGGACCCCTGTCCAGGTAAAAGCAAGACTGAATTAGAACGTTTTGTTTTTTTAAGTGCGGGAGTGGTTCGAGAGAACGTAGGTGTGTCCGTGTGCGCGTAGGAAGGAAGTAGAGGGAGGTGGCCACCGGATTTTGTTTTCTCTTGGGGATATTTTTATTTTGGAGGTTCATTTTCTTTGCTGTGTATCCTTCCGATATTGTTTATTTTCAGAGAAAGTACACGGGAATTACCGTGGTTTTTTTATTTTAATTCGCATTTTGCTACTTGGATGTTGTGCAGTCTTTATTTATGGCTACTATCTTCTCCCAACTTTGCACCCGTGATTCTATTTTCTATCATTTCACACTTTCCCTTTAATAATCTGTCTGATCTCAGACATAATCTATCGTCCTATTTATATCTACCTGTGACACTTATTCATATTTAAATATGCGTCCTAATATAACCGACGGACACAGTGTCTTGGTTGAACTGTGCCTCCCCCAAAAAGGAGGCAACATCTTATTTTAACTCAACATGAAACACAATAAGCTAATCCAAACAGTTTTTTTTAAATATCAGCCCATATATACTGAAGCACATTAAAAACGCACCACCTGTATAATCCAGGAACAGAGTGTGAAATGTAAATATAAGTGTTTACAAGTTTACATATTTGGAATCTTTATTCATTTTCCTATGAATCCATGCTGGTCATTAATTTGTACATTTGATTGTTATGAAATGCATTGCATTCTGTGCAGGCAAGGTGTCGTGAAACGAAGTGTAACCCACTACTTTGTTAATCACTATGTCGAGATACAGATTTGCTTCAACCAATCAACTTGCACCATTCACCAGTCTTTGAGACAGAATAAATTATACTGTTCACGCAGTTCACGCAAGATGGCGGCTAAAAACTGAATAAAATTAGGCTGTATGAGCAAAAGACGAAACCGGAGGAAACCAATCAACTTGCTCCGCCAGGAACCAACCGAAAGCTTTCCTTACGTATTTACCTGCCTATATAATAGGGCGGAATTTTATGCTAAACACGCAATCCCGAACTTGACGCCAGAGATACTGACTGAAGAGGAAGAAGCTGTCACCTTGATTGATTGTTTACCTGAGGGCATCGACCTGCAACCTACTTCACTAGTCGAGTCAAACTGGCCGTTTTTTAAATCTTGGAGGGTAATTATAAATTTACGATAACCTTTAGGAAAATAGGCCTTCAGCAGGCATATAATGTTGGTATTTGTTGTGTGTCATTATACTACCTACACCTGTATATATTTAATATATTTTGGGTTCCCTATGAATGTATATGATTGAATAGACGAAGACTAATAGGACTCATAACTCAATCTATTGTCTCCTATATTCAGTCTATTGTCTCTGATATTCCAAACTGCAAATATAACCAAAACAGTCCTTGTCAGGACTCAATCTATTGTCGCATCTAACTCCAATCTATTGTCTCCTATAACTCCCACCTGATATATCGCCAAACAGTCCTCGTCTCATATACTCCTATCATAAGAACATAACAATATTGTTAGGATATATGTTACCAGCTAGTATAGCACTTGACAGAGAGGACGTGGTATAGTATAGGGGGAAGGACATTGTTGTATCACACCTAGGTGTACATATTATTGGATTTATTCATGTATTGATTTATATTATGGGATGTATTCATGTATTAAATGTATTCATGTATTGAATCTATATTATTGAATGTATCCATGTATTAGTTTATCAGAAAGAATGCTTTGCAAGTAGACACATGTCTTGTCTCGCTATTGCTAAATCATACTGAGCCATGTTGTCATTCATCCTACATGCATACATCTGAGACACGCTCATTTCACTCACACTAGAAATAGGTGGGCTTGAGGACAGAAATTAGCCCCTATTTTTGCTTTGTTACAGGTTTATTTGTGTCCTAAAAACCTGAGGTCATATGTTCGAGTCAATCCCGCTGCCTGGAACTTCTCAGGAGCATAGAGATTGTACAGAAGCTACATCTTTAGTCCCCCTCAGTCTTGGGTGGGCTAAAGTAACGAGCCTCAGCAGGAGTGGTGTGAACCAAACTAAGGAGAACAGAACGTTTTAAGAGATGAGTACACATTCGTACCATTTCTGTCAGTATTGTGAGCATAGAAACTGTCAGTGATGAGAAAGTGACTTAACATAGCAAGAGACAAAATTAATAGCATAGCTGAGAAGTGTTATATCCTTAATTAACAGCACAGCTGATCCATGTACTATAATTAATTAATAGCACAGCTGATATAAGTTTTGTTCCTATAATTGGAAAACTTGTTGTCTATATAAATATAAATATTTGTAAAATATATGTAAACTTACAAATTCATTACGTTCCATTTTTTTCAACATTCACCCTTCAGCACAAGAGTAGATAGTGTATATACTAAATAAAATATAAGGAAATTGTATTTGAACGACTTGTCAATTTTATCAGTGTTAAGTAAAATCTGTTTCCTTGGTTTTTTAATATCACAGTTAGTTACACAGCGGAGGTGGCGCTTTATGTCGGTCTCCTCTCTACTATTGTTTCGAGATCAGAACATTCACAGCCGTAACTAATTTGTGATACCAGTAGTTCTCTCAGACACTGGGACTTCACCATTTTCTGCAGAAATTCTATTTCTGTAATTGTCAGTACTATACTGATCCAAGAGCCAAATAAAACCTCTCGCCACACTGGGGGCTCGTTCCTGGGATATTTCTGTATATCTTGAGTCATATTTGGTCTATTCATCTATCTACACTCTATCTTGTGCCACCCATAGATAACATAAGAAAAATTTTTTTTTTGAGAAAATCATTATAGCATTTTTACAAAATTATTTTCTTAGGAGGAGTACCATTTAGTACTCAGTAAATAGTTGATGCTCACAAAGTTGCACGGAAATTATTTGTTCATTTAAATTAATTAAGTTTAATTACAATAATTGGGTTATAGTAAATTTACATACCCTATCTAAGTAACGCCATGGCTGATCTAGTGAAGTTCAGGACTGCGATCATGCAGATGGGAAAGGAATTAAATTTGACAGGTGATGCTCTCACTCAGTATGTCACAACAGAAGTGGACAAACACATGGATAGGGAAGAAAGAAAGTTGCAATTAGAGGCAGAAGCCAAAAGACTGGAAGCTGAAAGAGAAGCCAAAAGACTGGAAGCTGAGAGAGAAGACAAAAGACTGGAAGCTCAGAGAGAAGACAAAAGACTGGAAATTGAAGCCAAGAAATGGGAGGCTGAAAATGAGGCAAAGAAAATTGAAGCTGAGGAAAGGAAATTACAAGCAGAGAGAGACCATCAGTTAAGATTAAAAGAGCTTGAAATTCAGGCAAATACTGGCAATAATGGTGGTAGCTCACCTCACTCTGAGAGTAGCTCCAGCCAGAGCACTTCAAGTGGGGCCATGAATTTTCATCTGGACCCATTTGTTGAGAAAGAAGACGCCATCGAGTCGTACCTGGATAGATACGAAAGACTAGCCACTACCTATGGCTTAGTGAAAGAAAAATGGAGTCTTAAACTATCTCAGGGATTGAGAGGTGTTGCCTACGATGTATATTTGAAGCTCTCAAGAGATGACCAGGAAGATTATGAAATCCTGAAGCAGGCACTGCTTGTGAGATATGAAAAGAACTCAGAATCATATAGAAAGAAATTCCGAACAACTAAACTTCTTCCAGGAGAAAACTATCACCAATTCTCTGCTAGATTGGAAACCTATTTGGAAAAATGGAGTAGTTTAGGAAAGTGTCAGGATCTGAAAGAAATTATAATGATGGAGCAAGTGAAAGAGTCCATGCCTCAAGAAATGAGGAAGTTTATCATGGAACAAGGAGCAGAGAGATTGGAAGATATTGTAACTGTTGCTGAGAGATATCAAGCAGCTCAGGCAGAATTATTAGGAAATAAGAAGAAGCAGGGTGAAAACTTCAAATCATCGCAAAACTATACCAAATATGAACAAAAGGACCATACCACAAGGAACAAACAAAGATTTGACCAAAAGGACAAAAACCCTCTAAGATCGGATAAGACACCTTACCGGAAGGAAGGAAAGTGGTGTAAAACTTGTCTAATGAGTAACCACAATACTGTGGACTGCAGAAGGAAGAATCCTCCTCATCATGCTGCATGTCTTACAACAGGGAATCAGGGAAGGAAGGAAATGGCAGTAAGTCAGAAAGACTTCCATCATCCCCCTGTCTGTGAGGAAGTGACCGTGAATGGCACTCAAGTACTGTGTTTATATGACACAGGATTAGACTTTTATTCAGTTGTGTGCTCTTCTCTAGTGAGTCCTGACCAGATAACCACAGAAACAGTGGAAATCAGAGGACCGATCAAGGGAGCAAGAACCATGACACTACCAATAGCTCGAATCAACATAAGTTCTCGCTATGTGGAAGGAGAAATCAAAGCAGCAGTGATGGACGACCCTATTTACCCTTTGATTTTGGGGTGTAGGTATGTTTTCCTTGGAGATCCTATAAAACCTGTAGTTATGGCAACAGTCCAAACCAGGGAAAGCTCCAGGAAAATGGAGGAGAATCCTATCAATACTCACCCAGAAGAGATGAAAAAGGCTCAAGCAGCAGACAGCACGTTGAAGCCTTGTTTTGGCAAATTGCCTAAAGCACATAACCCTCCAGAGAAAGGAGACTTGTATATGAAGAATGGCCTACTATACAGAAAAGCTGGAACAGGACCTAAAGGGCATGGACAGCTTGTAGTGCCAAAATCTTACAGGGAGAAGGTTATGACGCTAGGACATGCTATACCCTTCAGTGGACATATGGGAATAGGGGCCACTGGACAAAGGATAGCCTGTCACTACTTCTGGCCAGGAATTACAGAGGACATAAAAAGATATGTAAGATCCTGTCCAGAATGCCAAAGAGTAGCTCCTAAGCATAGGACTGCACCAGCAACACTGGGAGAAATGCCTATTATGGGAACCCCTTTTGAACGTGTTGCAGTAGATATTGTAGACCCCTCACTAGGACCAAGAAGAGAAATGCTTACATCTTAACCTTGGTTGATACTTGCTCTATGTGGGGAGAAGCAGTGGCCATGTCAGCTATAGATTCAAAGCACGTGGCAGAGGCCCTGTTGACAATATTTACCCGATTAGGTTTCCCGCATCAGATATTGACTGACAATGGGTCTCAGTTTAAGGGAAAGCTAACACAAGAAGTATTCAGGATATTTCAAGCCAGGCACTATCATTGTAGTCCCTACCATGCCCAAGGGAACGGTCAAGTAGAGCGGTTCAATGGTACGCTAATTTCAATCCTTAGAAAGCTGGCGAGTGAAAAACCTGATACTTGGGATACATACTTACCCGCTGCACTATTTGCATATAGGGAAGTACCCCACAATTCAACTGGATTGGCTCCAGCTACCTTGTTGTTTGGAAGACCAATAAAAGGTCCACTGGAAGCATTGCTGCGGACATGGACTGATGAAAAGGCAGAGGAAACAGTGACTTCCTCATACCAGTACGTCAACGAGTTGACATCTCGATTGAAAGCCGGTTGGAAACTGGCCAATGATAACTTAAGACAGGCCAGGAGGAAGCATGCTGCGTACTACAACAAAAAAGCAAAGGATAGGGAACTGGAGGTGGGTGAAAAGGTGTTATTACTGTTGCCAAGCAGCAATAATAAATTGCAGATTGGATGGCAGGGACCCTATGTCATACTGGAGAAACTTTCCAGGACCAATTATAAGATTGACAAGAAAGGGAAGGAGAAGGTATATCATGTCAATCTTCTTAAAAAATACTATGACAAGGAATCATCAGAAGTTGCACATATTATGACCCTAGCCATTGCAACAGAAATGCACGGTGAACCACTTCACTCGATGGAGTATCCACTCACAACTACAGAGGATTATGTTCAAGTAAATATTAGTGAACAGTTAACTCCAGAGCAGAAGAAGAGGGTTCAGAAAGTGTTGGAAACCCATGCTGATGTGCTCACAGATAAGTCAGGTCGTACGAATCTGTTAGAGTACGACATGAAGGTTACCGACCCTACCCCAGTATGCATGAGAACATACCCTATACCCTATGCGAAAGCCCAAGCACTAAGGGAGGAAGTTGAGTATCTGTTGAAGGAGAAAATTATCTCGAAGTCAGACTCTCCCTATAGCTCAAGTGTGGTGCTATTGAGAAAACCGAGTGGTGAACACAGGTTATGTATTGACTACCGGAAGCTTAATGCGATCACAGAATCTCAGGTGGACCCATTACCTGACACAAACCAGCTGTTCTCTACACTGAGTAAGGCTAGGTATTTATCGAAGGTAGATCTAAGCAAGGGATACTACCAAATACCAGTGAAACCAGAAGTTAGGAGAATGCTGGCATTCAGTACATCAGACGGACACTACGAGTTTAATGTACTACCCTTTGGGCTGAAAAATGCTCTAAGTATCTTTTCAAGAATGATGAGGAAATTATTGGAACCTCTACAAAATCCCCATATCACTAACTTTATGGATGACATTCTTGTTGCAACAAACACATTTGAAGAGCATATAGTAGCGCTCTCCATGTTGTTTGACAGACTGAGAGAAACTGGATTGACTGCACGTCCAACCAAGTGCTATATCGGTTGTAAGGAGTTGGAATTCCTAGGTCACACTATTTCTACAGGTCATATGTCTCCTGACCCAAAGAATAAAGAGAAGCTAAAGAAGGCACCCAGACCTCAAACGAAGAAAGATGTGAGATCATTCGTGTCTTTATGTGGGTTCTATCAGAAGTACATACCCCACTTTAACTCTCTGTGTGCACCATTAACCAACTTAACGAAGAAAGGACAGCCTGACAAAATCCAATGGAATGCTGATTGTGAAAAAGCTTACACAGAGCTAAAAGCAAAACTCACCAGCAAACCAATCCTTACACTACCCGATATCACACAGGAATTTGTATTAAGGACGGACGCTAGCAGTATAGGGATAGGTGCAACTCTCTTGCAGAAATCAAAAGCCCAGCCGGAGGAACTTTTACCAGTCGCCTACGCCAGTAGGAAGCTGAATGCAGCTGAGTTGAACTACTCGACCATAGAGAAGGAATGTTTAGCTCTAATTTGGTCCATCAACAAATTTTCACCTTATCTGTATGGGACACACTTCATTGTCCAAAGCGATCACCAACCTTTAACATTCTTGGCTGCATCTAAAAAGCTAAATTCGAGATTGTTAAGGTGGAGTCTGCTTCTGGCGTCTTATTCCTTTACCGTGAATTACATTCCGGGAAGAGACAATGTAGGAGCTGATTTTTTAAGTCGACACCCTAGTACTCTGGAAGGACAGACGCAAAAGGATTAACCACAGTAGGGGTTTACACGTCAGCTATGACAAGTCACAGCTAGGAAAGGAGGGGGCTATGTCGTGAAACGAAGTGTAACCCACTACTTTGTTAATCACTATGTCGAGATACAGATTTGCTTCAACCAATCAACTTGCACCATTCACCAGTCTTTGAGACAGAATAAATTATACTGTTCACGCAGTTCACGCAAGATGGCGGCTAAAAACTGAATAAAATTAGGCTGTATGAGCAAAAGACGAAACCGGAGGAAACCAATCAACTTGCTCCGCCAGGAACCAACCGAAAGCTTTCCTTACGTATTTACCTGCCTATATAATAGGGCGGAATTTTATGCTAAACACGCAATCCCGAACTTGACGCCAGAGATACTGACTGAAGAGGAAGAAGCTGTCACCTTGATTGATTGTTTACCTGAGGGCATCGACCTGCAACCTACTTCACTAGTCGAGTCAAACTGGCCGTTTTTTAAATCTTGGAGGGTAATTATAAATTTACGATAACCTTTAGGAAAATAGGCCTTCAGCAGGCATATAATGTTGGTATTTGTTGTGTGTCATTATACTACCTACACCTGTATATATTTAATATATTTTGGGTTCCCTATGAATGTATATGATTGAATAGACGAAGACTAATAGGACTCATAACTCAATCTATTGTCTCCTATATTCAGTCTATTGTCTCTGATATTCCAAACTGCAAATATAACCAAAACAGTCCTTGTCAGGACTCAATCTATTGTCGCATCTAACTCCAATCTATTGTCTCCTATAACTCCCACCTGATATATCACCAAACAGTCCTCGTCTCATATACTCCTATCATAAGAACATAACAATATTGTTAGGATATATGTTACCAGCTAGTATAGCACTTGACAGAGAGGACGTGGTATAGTATAGGGGGAAGGACATTGTTGTATCACACCTAGGTGTACATATTATTGGATTTATTCATGTATTGATTTATAATATGGGATGTATTCATGTATTAAATGTATTCATGTATTGAATCTATATTATTGAATGTATCCATGTATTAGTTTATCAGAAAGAATGCTTTGCAAGTAGACACATGTCTTGTCTCGCTATTGCTAAATCATACTGAGCCATGTTGTCATTCATCCTACATGCATACATCTGAGACACGCTCATTTCACTCACACTAGAAATAGGTGGGCTTGAGGACAGAAATTAGCCCCTATTTTTGCTTTGTTACAGGTTTATTTGTGTCCTAAAAACCTGAGGTCGTATGTTCGAGTCAATCCCGCTGCCTGGAACTTCTCAGGAGCATAGAGATTGTACAGAAGCTACATCTTTAGTCCCCCTCAGTCTTGGGTGGGCTAAAGTAACGAGCCTCAGCAGGAGTGGTGTGAACCAAACTAAGGAGAACAGAACGTTTTAAGAGATGAGTACACATTCGTACCATTTCTGTCAGCATTGTGAGCATAGAAACTGTCAGTGATGAGAAAGTGACTTAACATAGCAAGAGACAAAATTAATAGCATAGCTGAGAAGTGTTATATCCTTAATTAACAGCACAGCTGATCCATGTACTATAATTAATTAACAGCACAGCTGATATAAGTTTTGTTCCTATAATTGGAAAACTTGTTGTCTATATAAATATAAATATTTGTAAAATATATGTAAACTTACAAATTCATTACGTTCCATTTTTTTCAACATTCACCCTTCAGCACAAGAGTAGATAGTGTATATACTAAATAAAATATAAGGAAATTGTATTTGAACGACTTGTCAATTTTATCAGTGTTAAGTAAAATCTGTTTCCTTGGTTTTTTAATATCACAGTTAGTTACACAGCGGAGGTGGCGTTTTATGTCGGTCTCCTCTCTACTATTGTTTCGAGATCAGAACATTCACAGCCGTAACTAATTTGTGATACCAGTAGTTCTCTCAGACACTGGGACTTCACCATTTTCTGCAGAAATTCTATTTCTGTAATTGTCAGTACTATACTGATCCAAGAGCCAAATAAAACCTCTCGCCACACAAGGGAGAAAACCAAAAATGCAACCAACAAAAAAATGCATTCACATTATCCTCAGTATCTGGTATGTCCACCGTGTGCTTGCAAACAAGCTTGGCAGCGGCTCCGCATGGAACGCACAAGTCTCTGAAGGAAATTCCGGGGAATCAAGTCCCATTCACGTGTAAGAGCAGCTTCGAGCTGTTGCAGATTAGCTGGAGAACCTTGCCTGTAGACTCTGCGTCCAAGCTCGTCCCACAGATGTTCTATAGGGGACATGTCTGGTGATAGGGCAGGCCAATCAATCGTCACAATGTTCTGCTGCTGTAGATATTGCTGCGTAATGCATGCGGTTGCGCACGTGCGTTATCCTGCTGGAGAAGCTGCAAATCTGGATAATGTGTGAACGCAGGAGCAATCAATGCATCCAGAACCTCATCTCGATATGTCACAGCATTAACATTTCCACGGAAGACGTGAAGAGGCAAGCGATGGTGAAAACTGAATCCTCCCCAAATGTGAATACTGCCACCTCCAAATCGGTTGTGCTGACGAACACAGCAATCTGCAAAGCGCTCTCCATACCGTCGCCAAATCCGCATACGTCCATCAGCAAAGGATATGTTGAATCTGCTCTCGTCTGTGAATAGGACAGCATTCCACTGCAGTCTAGTCCATCTGACATGTTGTTCTGCCCATTGCATGCGCTGCTGACGATGTCTGTGAGTCAAGTTTGGCCCAACATAAGGTCGTCTTGCAGTAAGGCCTGTATCTCTGAGTCGTCGTATGACTGTCATTCGAGAGACTTGCCCACGTCTACCCACTATTGCTCTTGCTGTTTGACTCGCCGGGAGAGAACGATTCCTTAGGTGACTCAGCACAATATGACGATCTTGCGCAGGGGTAGTAACTCGTGGTAGGCCACTCCGAAGTCTACCCCGGGCACTGCCAGTGGTTCCGTAACGTTCATTGAGACGTACAATAGTGCTGTGGTAGCAATTCATCCTTCTGGCAATGGCCCGCGAGCTCATTCCGGTCTCCAACATACCAATGGCTCGTTGGCGGTCGTTTTCAGATAGTCGTGGCATTTCAAGCACATGTACTGGGTGTTTTGTCTCAACGGCCTTTTTATACCGAGTATACTGCCACAACGCGTACACATTTTCAGGGTCATAGCTGTTGGGAATCGTGTTGCACGTGTAAATTTCATTGTTTTCATGTAGTCTGTACACAAACCCGTGGGTTGAATCATGCACTTTCCATTCCAGCAGCCATTCGCTCTCTACCTCATGACAAACACGGGGAAAATCCAGTCCCACACTTTTTTTCCAGCTTCTCGGCATCAGTATATATAATAGTGGTGCGTTTTTAATGTGCTTCAGTATATTTCTGACTTATCATTGTTCACATGTACAGCAAAATGCCTGTCATGTAAAAAGTTTTCTAGATACCTATAGATGCCAATCTTTTTTCATTTTGTAAAGAGCTCCATCTCTCCAGCATTCATCATATGCTCTAGCGACATCCAAAAAGACTGCCACTGTTTTCTCTTTCCTCTTGAACCCTATCTTTACATCGTGTTCTAATCTTACAAGCTGGTCTACTGTACTTCTGTCTGCTCTAAACCCTGGCTGGTTTGGGCTATATAACTGATTTTTTCCCAGGTAGAATTTAACTCTTTTGTTAACAACAGTTTCCAGTATTTTACCTAATTGTGATGTTAAGGAGATATGCTTATATGACTTTACATCATGGGCTTCTTTATTGGGTTTTAGGATGGGTACTATCATAGCTACTTTCCATGCTTTTGGTATCTTTCCTAAGCTCCAGATTTTGTTATAAAGGGAAGTTATTATGTTTATAGTTTTTTTTTGGGTACTTTCTTAAGGATTTCATAACTGAGTATATCATGCCGTGAGGGAGTATTAGATTTCTCTTTTATTGCACTAGTTACTTCTTCCTCTGTTATCATCATCTCAACTCAACCCGTAACCCGTCGTGGGTCGTAGGGGTGCCATGGTGGAAGCATCAGCAGACATGGTCCTCCACTGCTCTCTTCCTCAGCAATGCGTACAAGTGTGGAAAAACCGTGCCCTGCCCATTCTTTGATGTTATCAGCCCAGGATTTTCTTTGCCTTCCTCTTCTCCGTTTACCTTCGACTGTTCCCTGGAGGATCGTTTTCGAAAGGGAGTCATGACGAGTTACATGCCCAAACCAGGCGAGCTTTTGACGTTTCACTGCTGACAAAAGTGGTCTTGGTGGCCTGTGTCACGTGGGTCTTTATATCATTAAATTACCTACATCTTCTTCCTATTCTCTCACCCTAATCCTTTCATTTTATTACTTTTCCGTACTTGTTTTTCCTGTATTTTTTCGCATCATTCGTTGCGAAAAATATATTTCTTTTCCATCATCGTTTTTCTTTCTCATACTGACTAGTAACCTTATTGCATCAGATGTCAGTCGCGCAGATAGCTGTGAATGTACGGTTCTCGCCAGACATACGTCTGCAGTTTCCCCGGGTCAGAGCGCGGCCCGACCAGATTTCTGGGCCTGAGGTGTGAGAAATTCGTTTCGCTGGACATAGAGCAGACTTTTGGTCTACCATTTTGTTCACCTGTCACTAGCTTAAGGTGTCAAACCCGGCATCTGTACGACGCAGTTGTAGACGGTTGTCTGAGATTTGCAACTGTCACGCGCATTTCTCGGTCACTGGTGGCAGTTACGTCACGCGTTAAGCTGACGTAAATGTTGGGAGTAGGGGAGATAATTTCGCTTGGCGAAATAAGTTTGGGCCCTTTGTCTGATTTTAAGATATTGGCCCGAGTTTGAAACTTTAATTTCATTCTCGCTCCTATAATCGCAGTAGACAGGTTGTTCGAAACAGAATAGCTGTTAGCGAAGTTTCTCAGTTTGTTTCGGCAATTTGTCGAACTTCTAGACTTCCTTAAATATTCAGCATATAATTCTTAAGTTGTGCGACTACCTGTAGTTCTGTGTGAGGTAATATATAATATATATGAAATGATAAAGTGTTAACTTTTGTGGTAAATGCAAAAAGTTGGGAACGTCACTTTTGTGTTCCGTGAAATTTGTTCGTATTTTCTTATGACTTAACT
The DNA here is from genome assembly GCA_024509875.1 of Oreohelix idahoensis. Classification (NCBI taxonomy): domain Eukaryota; kingdom Metazoa; phylum Mollusca; class Gastropoda; order Stylommatophora; family Oreohelicidae; genus Oreohelix; species Oreohelix idahoensis. Next base: position 87,979 of record JAMPIV010006499.1, on the reverse strand, counting down.
GATACTTTAGAATATCACTAGTTTCATTGTGATCTTATGCGTGAGAGTGTGTCTTTGTTGTGTAATAACTCAGAAACTTTAGAATTTATAAAGGTACTGCTTTAAGGTACAAAAATAATTCTGGCAAAACTGATGAAAAAATTCCGGCCTGCAAGAGTTAAGTCGCTTATTTCATATTTCACTAGTTAGATTTTGCGCAGAGTGCCAAATTTATATAGTCTGTATTATTTTCTAGTGACGTGTTTCAGTGGATAGCAGAATAAATTATATCTTAGCTTACTAAACGGCGTCTGTGGCCTAATGGATATGAACGCAGTTTCATAATCCAGATATACCAGGTTCGAAACCTGCTGCAGGCGGTTTGGTAGCAGATCGCTTTGTGTGGATTTTTAACAATGGTATAAGCGCCGTACCGTTCAGAAAGCAATGGCAAACTACTGAATGAAAAAAAAATTGCCTAGAAAAATCACAAACAGCCAATAAAAGCTGGGGTTGATTGCCACGTCCTGTAAAGGATAAGCAACTAACTTACTAAACAATAATGTAGCTATAATGAAGTTAAATTTTACTACTAAGAAATCAGACGAGATCATATTTTTCTAAGCTAACTTACAAATGCTAGAAACCTCATGAGATGTTGACGGAACACGCACGTGTTCCTAAATTCATGGGGATTGATGATTTTTTTTAAGATATAACTTACTTTACGGGAAATTTAAATGATAAGTCAAGCAGTACACTTGCGGTTTAATAATGTAAGTTATAGTGGGTACATATTGTAAAATTATTTGATATGTGTTCTTTCTTTTATATAGTGAAACGGTGGTACCCAACTTTACCAGCGTTCTAGTACGTGAACTTTATTTGGGAAGAAACAAATCACTTTCATTACCTGAACTGTAACAGTTAAATGAAGTAAGAGGCCTTCGCGCCAGAATTAATTCTTCCAGAATAACACTTCAGTACAATTCAGCCCGTTGTGGCAAGCAAAGATCAGAAACATTCCGACAGAGTTTTGACTAGTACTGTGGTGACCAAATATAGTAACTTCCTGAAAGTAGACACCGATCTGACATTCCTTAAATTCTAGAAACCAAAGCTAATGACATTGTGCTCTGCTAACTTTCGTGCCTGGACAATATTTTATGTGACTTAATCAGACATTCGAAAAATTAGAACACCCAAGGAATCGTTCCCTGAGAGTTTAGTACGTCTTTTGGAACTGGGGATTTCTTGGTCAAGGACTGCATTTTCGGGTCTGTGTGAAGGTCCTAGAATTGAGTATGTTCCCAGAGGCAGCGAGCAAAGTTGTGAGTATAACTGCATGGCCATGGCTGAATGAATGAGTGTACGCAGATCAGAGTGTTATTTTACAGTTATAGATTGTCACCCATTTACTGTCTTAATTCTTTTTGTTTAACCTGCAGAATTTGTTACTATTTGCTAGAGTTTCTTTACTTCTTAGGCTAAATCAGATTATTCAACTCTGTGCATACATTTACGAGAAAAGAAGAAAAAGTCTTAGCCTAAACCCTACGTATCTATAACTCTTTGGGCCATCATCTGTTCTCTTAACGGGGCTGTGGGCTAAACCTAGAGCTAAGATCATAACGGGGCTATCATCCTTGTAGCATTTTTCTTAAATTTTATGACTATTTGTATATGTTTTTCCTTGATGTATTTTTGGTGTTGTGAGAAGATTTTTTTTTTGATGATAATAATAAAAATCTCTCTCTTGAACTAAATCAGTGCGTTGGTCAGCTCGATCCCATTTATCTGTATATCATTGTTATAGTTTTCCCACGTCTGTGTGTTTACCTGTCGTCACGTGTATGTGCGTGCCCGTGAGTAGATAGAGATATTAATATATATATATATATATATATATATATATATATATGTGTGTGTGTGTTTAGACTGTCTGACGCCTTTAAAAGCGGTCGTAGAAGATAGGTGAGAGAGAGAAGATTATCTCGATTCTCAAAGACAGCTTCTTTATCACATTCTATCATCTCACGTGTGGGAAATTCTATTGTGGTTTTTTTTTTCACCAGCTCTCACTGTGACTATCACTCATTTCAACCTATTCTGAAGGGACCAACCCAAGTCTTAATACTCCTATCTAAAATCTACGACAGCCTGCATAGGTGTTTATTTTCTCTCTAACATAGACATTTGTTTTGTGCTCTTTATAGCAAATGCGCAAAATTTTTCTATAACATTCATACTCGAAAGCCTGAATCCTTTGCTCCGTATCTGCAGTGAATTTTCCAACCCTCACACCCATACAAGAGAATAGATAATACAAGTGATTTGTATAATTTGATCTTCACAGGAAAACTGATGTTACTTTTCCAGATCACATTCAGCCTTGTCATGGCAGCTGAGGCCATCTCAAGTCTTGTCTTGATTTCTTTACTTGATCTTCCATCACTACATATAGTGGACCCCAGATATTTAAAGGTGTTAACTTCTTCTAACGTTTGCCCATTTAACGTAATGTTGGTCGGAACATGTTTCTTATGGCTATTCACCAATATCTTGCTTTTTTCTATATTAATTTCCATCCCATACGTTCTTGTTACTTTCTCCAGTCTAGAGGTAAGGTCTTGAAGTTCTGATTCTGTTCCAGCTATAAGATCGATATCATCAGCAAATTGTAGATTGCAAAGAGGTCGGCCTCCAGTCGATATGGTTGTTTTATAATCGTAGAGAGCCTCCTGCATAATATGTTCTAGATACATATTAAAGAGCACTGGTGACAGGATACATCCCTGACGAACTCCTACAGTTGTTTTGAAAAATTCTCCAATGTCATTGCTTGCAAAAACAGCACTGCTTGCGTCCTTGTATAGTGCTTCAATGATATCTATGATGTTGGTATCAAAATTGAATTTGCTCATTATTTGCCATAAGCCTTCATGCCAGACTCGATCGAAGGCTTTTGTGAAATCGATGAAGTTATGGTATAAATCGCATTGATGCTGGAGATGTTTTTCGATCAGTAATCTAATATTGAAGATTTGCTCTGAGGTACTTCTTTTTGGTCTAAAGCCAGCCTGTTCCTCGGACAAGATTTCTTCTGATTTCTGTTTTATTCTGTTCAAAAGTATCTTTAACATCACTTTACTTGGATGACTAATAAGGCTAATGGTTCTGTAGTTCTTGCACATTTTTAGATTTCCTTTCTTTGGAAGCGGTATTACTAATGACTGCGCCCACTCTTTTGGCCATTTTTTAGTACTCCATATCTTCTGGCAAATTGTTGTCATGATTTTTACTATATCTGGTCCTCCATATTTCAAGAGCTCTGCTGGGATATTATCCACACCCGGTGACTTCCCTCCTTTCATCGAACATATAGCTTCTTTCACTTCTTCCCGTAATATTGCTGCATTTCCGAGTTCCCTGTTTTCACACTTAATGTTGTTTAATATGCTATAGTCAGTGTCGAGTTTACAGTTATTTAATTCTTTACAATATTCTGTTCACCTTCTGGCTACAGCTGTTTTTTCCTTGAGCAGAGCCCCATTGCTATCTTCTATGACAGTTACCTTAGGCTGTTGGGGTTTTGATAGTCTTCTTAATGTGTCAAAAGCTGCCTTGCTGTTACCTTTTATTAGCCCCGTATTAATGGACTCACATTGATCAGCTACCCATTTTTCTTTGGCCTGTTTCATTTTCTTTCTAATATTTTTATTCACCATACTGTATTGCTATGCTGCTTCAGGAACCTCTTTCTTAACCTTTTTCATTTCCCGCCGTGTATCACATAACTTCAGAATGTCATCTGTAACCCATGGTTTGTTTATTTTCTTTCTTTTACCAAGTATTTCTGTTGCTGATTCAATGAGCACGTCTTTCATGTTCTCTGTGATTGAGTTGATATCATCCTCCAGAAAGTTGAGAGCTGCAAATTTTTCTCCAACACTTGCCTCAAAGATTCCCGCGATTTCTGGATCTTTCAGTTTGTCTAAATTGAATCTTAACTGAGAACATCTGTTTTGATTATAATTCTTGTTGAGTTTAAGCTTGAGCGTCATCAATACCATATCGTGATCATTACCAATGTCGGCGCCAGGAAAAGTCCTAGTCTTGGCTTTATTAATACTGGACTTGAATCTTTTGGATACAAGAATAAAATCAATTTGGCCATGTATCTCAGTTTTCGGGGCATGCTTAAGTTATCAAGAAGAACAACATGGCATGCCCCGAAAACTGAGATACATGGCCAAATTGATTTTATTCTTGTATCCTCTGTTATATCAGCATTTAAATAGATTGTTTCATCTATCTGGTCTGGTAGTTCCTTTGAAAACTGTATCCTAAGTCTTTCTCTTCTCTCATTTTCTTCCAGTCCAAGACTACTTTTTGCACTGACTTTATAGAAATACTCAGCAAGGGCATTAGCATTTTCTTTATGTTTCTGCTCTCTTTGGTAGTTTGATTGTTGGCATTATTGTTTTCTTATTGTTCCCTTTGATTGCCTTAAGCTTTTTCCATATTACTTTAATTTGAATGCTAGGTTTAAGTGACTGACAAAACTCCTTCCATTTAGTTTCTTTGGCTTTAAATATTATTCTGTTTGATTCATTCCTAATATGTTTATACTCATCATAGTTTTCTTCTGTTCTGTTATTTCTATATTTTTGAAAGGCCCTTTTTCTTCTCTCATGAATTTCTGCACAGCTTTTATTCCACCAAGCAACTGGTTCTTTATTCCACTGAGTTTTTCTTTTCTTATTAATGTTATTTATTGGTTTTAGGTGCTGTGGCATATTTTTTATTCGGTATATATTTTATTGCTATTTTAAGAATTTCATTGGTCAGTGTTTCTGCCCACAAGTCGGTATCATCTGATTCCATGTCTTTATATTCCATCACCTCCAGATCTGATTAGAAGGCTTCCCAGTTTGCTTTTTTATAGGTGAAAGTCGGTTTCTCTGGTTCTGGGTTTGGAATGACGTTTTCATGCATGGTTATTACAATAGGCAGATGATCTGAGTTTGTGTCTTGTAACACTTCCCAATTTACATTCGCTAGGTTGTTAGCTGCTATACTTACGTCTATTGCTGAGTCTGCCCTGTTAGCTTGTGGATTAATTATAGTTGCAGTTCCATCATTTAGTATTAGCAGGTCATTGTTTTCTATAAAGTCAAGTAGGCGCTTTTCTGCATTGTCTGCATGTTGTCCACCTCAAGCATAATGATGGGAATTAAAATCGCCTACTGTGACTGTTTTGGGGCCTAGTCTGGTGCTTATGGCTAATATTTCTTCATCTTTAATTGTGCCATTTTTAGCGTATACATTTAAGATTGTTAGATTGTTTGGTTCAGCTGCTATAGTGACCTGGATACCTTCTATGTTGGTTGTATCAAATACTTCCCAGTCTATACTTTTTAATGTTTCGTTAACTAAGACTGCGACACCCCCTCTTCTGCCTTCTTTCCTATCGTGCCTAAGTATCTTAAAGCCCTTACAACTATATCTACTATTTGGGTTTAAAAGTGTCTCTTGAAGAGCATATATAGTATTAGTTCCTCCTGTCTCTGCTAGTAGGGGTGCAAAATTCTTTTTGATACCCCTACAATTCCACTGAACAATTCTACATCCTTTCTTATCCATTGTTTATTTTAACTAGTATCCCTTTTGTTTTGTGTTAAACTATCAGTTTGCTCTTAGTTTGTATTGGCCCTATCAGTTGCTTGAGGCATAAGGCATACTCTTCATGGTGATTCTTTTATGTAATTAAAGACTTTTTTCAATACTTGGGTTTGTGACGATTCTTCTGTTCTTTCCTCTATCAATACTATCTCTATGTGCTTGATGGTTTTTGTTACCAATTCTTTCCATTTGGCTTCTTGCTTTTGTTTGCCACTGTCCTTTTCTATTGCTTCTCTGTCTATGTTAATCTCCTGTCTCTGATTTTCTATCCTTTTTAGTGTAATTTCATTTTCCTCTTTCAGTTCAGATAATTTAACTAGTATCATTTCATTTTCTTCTTTCAGTGCTGATAATTTAACTACATCCTGGGCAATTTGGTGCTGTATGGCTTTAATTTCTTGAAGCATTGCCTCTGCAATTTTCAGTGCATTCATACATTCCAAGGATGTAGTTGAACCATCCGACTGGTTTTTTTTTGGTACTGTTTTGTTACTATCTACCTGGTTCTTACTTTCTTTAGCCAACTGTGTTTTAATCATTTTAACTTCCTCTTGCACACTCTTGATTTATGTTATTACTTTAGTGCTCGTATATGTATTGTTTTCCTTTATTTCTTTAATGACCGTTTTGAAAGGGGTTTTTGTTGTTATTGATTCCTTCAGTGCTTTTTTGGTCTGCTGATACACTGGGCAGCCCTGGAACCTGGCGCTGTGCTTCCCTTTGCAGTTAATGCATTTTCTGTTTTCATTATCCTTTTTATAGTCAGTATCTGGCTTAGCCTTTTCGCACTGGGTAAAAGGGTGCGCACCGGCACAAAACCTGCATACTGTCTTCCGCCTGCAACTGTTTCGGTCATGGCAAAATTTCATGCAGTTGGAGCACTGCAATACTGGGGGAATGTAAGCTTCTGTGTTCTTTTTAGCTTTCCCAAATAGTACTCTCTTGGGGGGTTCCCTCCCTTCTGTTGTTATTACTACCACTGGGGTTACTACACTCCCTTTCTCTGTTATTTGTTCCACGTGTACCAGCTTTAAATCTGGGTTCTGCATGGCCAGGTTGTTTAAAACTTCATCACCTGACAGGGTTGGGTTTATACCTTTTACCACACATCTTCTGGTTTCATTTGAAATTTCTATTTGTATGTTGTGGGCCAGTTGGATCAATTTTGGTTTTTCCTGCAGTTCTTGTAGTAAAGTTTTTGTTTTTTTTTCTGTTTCTTCTTCTTCCTCGTTCGCCTTCAGACCTCCACATTTATGACTCTAATAAAGGCAGTAGTCAACACAAGGTTCCTGACATCTCCAAACAGTTTTTCGTTGACAGAAGTGGGTTATTGCCATATGCTACTCCGTTCATTTCTGTAGGTTGGGCAGTACTGCAGCAGGTGTTCGACTGTCATCGGGCTGGTACCGCAGGTGCAGAGATCTTTTGCCCCGATTTTGTATTTGTGGTATAGATGGTATCTCAATCTGTTGTGTCCAGTGCGTAGCGGAAAAATGATGTTTCTGTTTCATTTAGTGGTAGCATTACTCCACTTTTTTGTTTTTGTATGTTGGCAATGGCTTTTTTAATTACTTTTTCCAGGATTTTGTCGCCCGGGAGAGATCTAAGCGTGGCTTCTGCTTTTAGCTATTTGTGTAATTTTAACTTTTTTGGGGGTTTCCTTTCGGTTGGAGTCTTCTTTGTTTTCTCCTCTGGTTTCCTGACTTCTTTTGGTTGTGTTTTTCTGATTTTCGTCTTCCCTGGGGCCTATCTTTTTGTTAGCTGTCCTGATTCCTGAGTTTTCGCCTTTATTGTTTATGCTTTTTGTTGTTTTTACTTCTGAGCCTCCTTCCAGTTTTTCCCGTATTGTCTCTATCCTGGCCTTTATTTCTGTGTCTCTGACTTCAGGGTTCGTGGTCCTGTATTTTTCTGTCAAGTTTGGTGTTTTGTCTTTTTCATGTGTCTTGGCCCACGCTTTTCGTTCCCCGGACTGTGCCCTGGTTATCGGTGGCATTGTCCCTGTCTTTTAATTTGCTACTACTCTGTTTATTATGTGCTTGGTTTTGTATGAACTTTAATGTTTATCCCTAGTCTCACTGCTTTAATCTTAAGTTATGTATATCCTTGCTTTCTCCTTTCTTTTAAAAAAATTTTTTTTAAATAATATTATTATTTAAGAAACACTTTTAAACCTGTCTAGTAGACCTTTTTGAATAGTTAAATCTAGTTCGAATTTTGCCAAGTAACTTTAATATATTTGTTTTACTTAAATTATTTTTTGATGGTTGATTATTATTCCTAGTAATCTATGGTTTTTGGTTTATTTTATTTTGTTTTTTTCCTCACTACAATTCCTAAATTATACAAATATTTAAAGCAATAGTTAAATAGTCCCCTAATACTTAATATTAACTGCAATAATCTAATACTTACTTCAAACTACAAAGGAAATCACCACGTAAATTATGTCTGTCAAGATGGCTGCCAGATCTCACACAAGCAAGTGCCACGTGGCGCTTGGATCTATTTAATTTTTTTTTTTTTTTTTTTTGGTCCTAAAATTCATGAGTTATATTAATATTCCAAGCGATACTTAACTAGTCACCAATTACTTGATATTAAATGTAATAAGCTAATACTTAAATCAAACTAAAAAAGGAATCACCACTTATCTTTATTATGTCTATCAAGCGTATTTAGTAGAATTCCTAAGTTATAATAATACTTCCGGCTACCAATTACCTAGTCACCTAAAACTAACTGCGATAAGCTAGTACTAAAGATAGATAGAAAATTTAACAACGTATCTGAAAACTTGAGTAGTTTGATGAATTTCTCCACTGTGTCTCGTCCTAAAAAGGACGTATCAGACTTGTGTATTTTGAGTTTAGCAAAAATACGTCTGTCCGCTTCAGAAGTCGAATCGTGATCCTGTGGCATCATCACCAGCATTATCATTTATAAGCTGATCAATTTCCAGCTCTGCTCTCCCATTGGCCCAAGTTATGCATCCTCTACCAAGGCTGATGATGGCTTGCTGGTAGTTCATCCAGCTGTCATCTGACTTACTCCACTCTTTTCCCTTGAATATATTTTCAACTAGGGTCACCTGTCTAATAGTCTCCTCTGCCTGCGCCATCCATGACATCTCCCTCTTTATTCTCGCTCCTTTGATGTCAGCTATGTTTCCATGCAGGGGATGCCTTTTATCTGTGGTTACACGCATATACGCTTTTACCTGGGCCATCGTATATCTGGATCTAATTGACAGCATTCCAAGCGTGTGCCGCATTATCACAACAGGGGTATCTCGAGTGCAGCCCAAGACTATTCGCATCCCTTCGAAATGAATGCGTTCCAGTCGTTCACATTGTGTTATTGACAGCGTGAGTATTCCCAGGCCATACTCGATTACAGACAAGACCAGCTGATGATACAGCAGAAACAGTAGTCTCTGCTCCAGGTGCGCTGCAGCCATTGTTTTTAGGGCTGCCAGACCTCTCTTGCACTTCTTTATGATGTGATCAACATGGTTCTTATGTGACCTGGATGCTCTACATCCCCTTTGCTTCTGTATCTGATTATGATAAAACTCTTTGCCTCCTCGAAAGCTATGCTTGCATCAGGCTGAGGTAGATTTCCACCTTCCTTTGCCAATCTGTCAGCTTCTTCATTGCTGGTGTTATTACAATGAGATGGGATCCATTGTTTTCATAGTTTGTGGAGCATTATTCTGAGGTCATCCAGGTCTGTATTATTTTGGCTTTTCAACGTTGCAGTTACTGACTGTGCATCAGTAAAGAGAGCAACTTGTCTCTCTGTGCTTTCCTCTGTCATTATAACCTCTGCTGCAGTTTTCAATTCCTCTGAGAATTGTCCTGTTGCCACCGCCAGCTTTTTTTGTTGTGCTCCAGTGCTTAAGGTCAGAAAGACACCTCCACCTCCATTTTATGTTGCATTTGTTGCTGATCCATCTGTGTATGCATGGGTCCAGGTGTTTCGTGGGTAATGTTTCTCTATGTATCTTGTCGCAATGGATTTTCTCTCTGTTGCAGCCTGGCTCTTCTTTCTTTCAATTCCAAGAATGTTTTCTATTCAGGGAGACGATATAGGTGTTAGCTATTGGCTTTGAAATGTTTTAAATTATCTGGCAATACCGTTACGTACTCGAGATCAGCGTTGCCACTCGTAGGTTGATTCACCAAGAACTATGTATTTTGGTCCCGTCTTGGTGACATTTTCCTTCATTAGTTAATTAAGAACGCCGACTACATCAACTTTCGGGTTTTCGCCAAAAATTTCTCTAAAATAGCTAAAAAATCGCCCAAAAGTAGTCAAATCTAAGTGTATCTAGGTGTTTTTTTTTTAAGGTCACATCCATATATATTTGTTTTAATTTAGAGAGGCAACACTGCTCGAAATTATATTTGGTGTCCGGCGTGCATTAAATAATCAGACCAGTGCTAGGTGCGTAGTAACTGTCAAAATTTACGAAACTTGTGGTCTTGCAAGATTGTCACAAAGGTAGGTCTGAACCATCATGGAATACGAGGCCATTATTCATCCAGTTAACAAGCCGAGCTAACAGTAGAAATAATTTTTTTTAAAGTAGCACTGATGTGACGAAATTCTGTTCCCAGTCTCAAAAGTATTAGACGGTAATAAAGGGTTATGATTGTTAACACCCTTCTGTTCTCTCTGAATATCGTATTTTGCGATTTAACACAACACACTTTAGCCTACACTCTTTCTTCAATAAATGAAGAAAAGTGAGATTTGTTTTTCGACGCCATCCAAATAAGTCGCCCACGTCGCTAGGTTTAGGATTAGGGTTGGGTTTAAGGTAGCCGTGTGGTAGAAACATGAATTTTTCTTATAGGCCTATAACTTTACATTTTGCCTATATATATCAAATTGTTCCTTGGTAAGAGAGAAATCTAACCACATGAGTGATTGCATAATTATGCTAATTAGCTATTCAAAATGGCCGCCGCAGTATAAAAAATGCAGGGTTATTTTAAACCCACATAACATAATTATTTCTCAACATATAGAGTTGAAATTCTGCATACAAGTCCACAAGTGAGTGCATTATGTCCTAAACCAAAAATATTTGGGATATAGCATGTTCTATGTGTGACCGTTTGTAAAAAAAATAAAATTGGAAATGTATCGAACCTCATTAGTAGGCCTATGCAAAACATCTGTACAAATAAAACAAATTGAGAGGGCAAATCAAAATTTGGTCCAGGACAAGGTTTAAGATGTTAAGAAACACTCTGCAAAGTTTCAGAGCATTCCAACAATTCATTCTTGAGATATCGCGTCGCAAAATGTACCTGTCATGCTAAATAGGGAAAGTGAGAAAAAGGAGAAAAATTTGTTAACAAAAAGTTATAGGCCTATTGTGCTCTTACCTTATCTTAATGACCTCCAAGAGTATACATATCCCCTTCCTTTTCTTCTGCCTTGTCAGTAAACCCTTTTCTGATGCTTCTCAAAGTCTTTCTTCTTGCTTTCACTTTGTCAGAAGACTTTGATGGAGTTGGTAATTCTGTGTTGTTCCCCAGCTTCGCACATATTCACACTAAATCTACTCACTGGTACTCCAAGTTTTGTCATGAGCTTGAGAACTGATGAGTATCCATCATTAAAATAAGATACTGCATTCCACACGGCCTCTTCTACTGTGAATCTATCCACAAAATGTTCTTTTGCACATCTATCCCATATTCATTTGTTGAGACTTTCATTGTTGTTTTGTGTCCTTCCGTGGAGACATTTGACAGTAGGGACTCATCCGCCAGGTCATCAAACACTGGTTGAATGCATTCTACCACTGCCTGCGGTAGGCCATTCTTGTGCTTATTAGACAGTGGGTCCTTCTTATAGCCACACCAAGAATTCTGTCCTTCTGGGCATTTGTCATGCATTGGCTTATCCTTTGTGGAAGCGACATGAGGCAGAACTGCTTTGACGGTGGCTTTCATATCCTCAAGGTTTCCACTGTTCTGTCGAATTGCTAGCCCATATTAGTTTTGAAGGGTATCAATTTTGTTGTCTGTAAGTCACCCTAAGCCTCCTAAACCCTTTCCATCACTGAGTTTGAGCTTTTTGTTTACATTCTTCAATCTTCGTAATCTCGTGCCACATCTCTTTTGAACATGCCTAACACATTCCAGTTTTGATACATTGACTGATTCCCCATAAGGCTTAGATTCTACCACTTTTTTAAAGGAAGCTGAATCTCCATCGCCAAGGTATTCACTGTATATAAGGCTGTGTTTCTCAACTGACCGAGAAAAGATTCGGCTGCCTCCATTGCCCCGCAGTACCAGCATGATTGACTTTGCAGTTGTGGGCTGCCTTTCACTTAAGATACTTCTCTGGCTCTCCATCTTTCCTTTTGTCCCACTGTTTGCATCCATCACAAATGTTCGACAGTGTCTCCACATCTAGACACATCCCGCTGTCTATCGAAATGGAAGTTACTACACCATGATGACTGGCATGACCCCGTCGTTGCCAAGTTCCGTCCATTGAGACACCACACATGACTGTTCCAGTCTCATTGCTAGTTGCTTGTTTTTGCATTTTAATTTCTTTAGCAGCCTCAGACATACTTTCTTCAGCCACTGCTTGGCTAGCAGCATGCACATGCATAAAAATGTGTCTATAACTATGTCTTGTCATTGGTGGCGGGGCACTAGTGTGCAAGCTAAACTTATCAAGCGCTGCATGGCCTCGGCCAAGTGATCGTACAAACATTACCATCCTTACATTGATTTCCTTGTTCTTTTTTGTGTTTATCCCTGTCTCCTCTACATTTTCTGCATCTCCTGATGTTGTGAAAGATGTTTCCCAAAAGCAGTTGCTACATTTGACAACGATTGTGTGACAGAAACCTTGCTTTGAATCTTCCTTGAGCCTACACGACACCATAAACCCACAACATTCTACACATCTCATGTTTGCTGTTATGAAGTTATTCAAGTGCTCCATACTTATTAAAATAAAAGCATTATTAGTTTGTCCATCTTTTGTCTGGGTTGAGAGGGTGCTTTTCTTCAATTTCTTCACAAAAGAAGGTTTAAATTCGTTATCGATAACAGCTGCTTCATTATTTTCTGTTGTGCTAACAACTTCACTAGGGCGCTGGTTGCCAAAATACTTACGTTTTTTTAACTTCCTACGCCTTTTTTGTCACCCATATTGTTATTGTTAAATTGATTTGTACAGCTTACCACAATAACGTAACTTTTTCACTCAAACAGGTGTAATATGAATGGTTGAACTCCGACAACTTTGAAATTTTCAGCCCACATGTGAATTTGATTATAAACAATTGAATTTAAGCAGAGTAATGTCCCTTCTCATAAATGGTTCTCTGGTGTTTTTCTGGTACAGAAGAGTTATGGAATCATTATCAATTCACCTTTTTGGTGTGGGAATCATGTTTTCCAAAAGTGGTTAGTAACCAGAGGTAAACAATGCGTTATGAAGGAAAATTAATATCACCCCCTGGTCACTTATCCTTTAAAAAGTAAAAAACTATGCATCATAGGACAATATAAACCTATGTATTGGGGAGAGAAATGGTTTGGCTTCATAAAAACATTAAAAAACAAAAATGAAGTTTTTCATCAGATATAATGAAATTCTGCCACACGGCTACCATAAAGATTCCTACCATTAGGGCCTACTTGGTTGAAACTAAGCACCGTGTGTCGCCTATAGGCTTAGTCCAAATGACCGATGAGAGGGATAGTGAACTGGCGACTGCCATATTGGTCTGTTTTTGGCAAGTGGCTAAGATTACAGGGTTACGTACGAGATGATATGTAAATACGAAGGTATAGGCCAACAGTTGGCTCAATTTTTGATAGCATTGTGAAGGGAGGAGAGTGAGGGTTTCGGGTGGATGGAGGGGGTGGCGGCACTGGAGCGGAGCGCGGGAGGGGAGTTAGGGTTAGGTCTATGCCTGAATTTTCATTTGTAACGGTATTTTTTATTGGGGGGGGGGGGGTGGGGTGTGTGTAGGGGCGTATAGTTAGGTCTGTTCCTGCATTTTCGTTTTTAACTGTTAGGGGGGGGGGGGGGGGTTATGTCTGCATTTTCGTATTTGACAGTATTGTGGGGGGAGGTGGGTCAGGGTTAGGTCTATGTCTGCATTTTCGTTGGAAATAAATTTTAAGTGCAGAGGGAAGGTTAGGCCTATAGAGTTAGGGTCATCCGTCAATAAATTAGGTCATATGTCTCTGTGTGGTGTGTTTGCATGTAACATAAATTGTCGTTTATTTTTTTTTCTTTGATCCTTCGCCGCCGACCGTCAAAGCAGTCAGTGGCCATCACGCCTAGTGGCGTCTTGTAGGGCAACAACAAATTTATTCCACTTTGCTCGGTCGGCGGCCATCCTTCATACAGTGCCCCACCTCTGGTTCATTCTTTGCATCTCAGCCTTCACAGTCCTCCGCCAGGTTGTTTTTGGTTGGCCTCTCTTTCGTTTTCCTTCAGGGGTCCAAAGCATAGCTGTTCTTGTGATGGCATCGGGGTCTCTTCTGAGGACATGGCCAACCCAGCTCCAGCGTCTGCCAGCTATGATGGTGTGCATGTCCTCTTGCTTGCTCCGAGTAAGCAGATCTTGGTTGGTGATGGTATTCGGCCAAAAGATTTGGTGAATTTTTCTTAGGCATGTTGTGTAAAAAGAGGACAATTTTGACATTTCCTTCTCTGTAACTCTCCAGCATTCTGCACCATAGAAAAGCACAGAAAGCACACAGCTCTGATATAATCTTAATTTTGTGCTTGTGCTGTATTGAGAGGACTTCCAGATGTTGTTTAGGCTAAAAAAGGCTGTTCTTGCCTTATTCATTCTGATGTTGATGTCTTTGCCTGCCCCACCGTCTGGTGTTACTATGCATCCTAGATATGTGAAGGTGTCTGTCTGTACCAGTTGCTGATTCCTTACTGATATGGGCTCAGGGTTGCTCACATTGAGCGTCATGACCTCTGACTTCTTTAAATTGATGTTCAAGCCCACCTGCTGGCTAAACTTATTAAGTCTATCCGTTTTTTCCTGAATGTGTTGATGTGAATGTGCTAATAGTGCAATGTCATCTGCATATTCCAGATCTTCCAATGTAGAAAATGTAGTCCATCTTATTCCTCTTGGACTGCCCTCTGTTGTCTGGCGCATCACCCAATCTATGACTGTTAAAAATAGAGTGGTCGTACTCCTGTCTTCACCTCAAAGGTTAGGTTGCTGTGCCCAACACTACACGTAAAGTTGGCATAGAGGCTTTTTATGATTGACACTATGCAGCTTGGAATTCCATAAGCCCTCAGTATTTTCCATAAACTGTCCCTATGTATGCTGTCAAAAGCCTTTTCAAAATCAACGAAATTAATGTACAGCTGGCCTTGCCATTCTGAGCACTGCTCTATAATGTTCCTGAGAGTGAATATATGATCTACACATCTTCTGTTCTTTCTAAATCCTGCTTGTTCTTTCCTCAGTTTGTGGTCTACTGCTTTTGAAATTCTCTGTATAATTATCCTGCCTAGTATTTTACTGGGAAGAAGAGTGATTCCTCTCCAATTATTGCAGTCTGCAAGATCTCCCTTCTTGGGCAATTTGACAATTATTCCTTTGTTCCACTCTGATGGTGTTGTCCCCGTTTTCCAGACTTGTGCAAATAGTGGTTCTAATAGTTCTGCTGCTAGCTCAGGGTCTGTCTTAAATAGCTCTGCATTTAAGTTATCATGGCCAGGAGCTTTTCCGTTCTTTAACCCTTTGATTGCTGTGATGATTTCTTTTCATGGAATGTCTGTATTTACATCTAGATCGTTTTCAGCCTCAGGAACATTCAATTGTGTCTCTGGTGGTTCCTTGTTCAGAGTTTCTCTGAAGTGAATTTAGTTATTTTGTATTGTAGTTCGTGTAATCATGTTTTAAAGCAAACAGGTGATTGGCCTGTTGTGCCTTTGCATGGTGGAGGGGCTGCCTCCATGCAGGCCGTCCTCCTCCTTTTTCATCCGGGCTTGGGAGCGGCCTAGGCAGAGTTGTGTGCTAGTGACGCAGGCATTATATACCGCAGCTTTAGTGTTCATTGTGAGTTTGGAGTTTCTCCAAACACGCGATGTGAGGCGTGCAAAGGTAGCTGCAGCTTTGCCTATGCGGTTGTCACTTTCTGTGTCCAACGAGAGTTTGTCATTGATGGTAGACCCCAGGTATGTGAAGTGGTGCACCACTGCCAATTCATAGTTATCGATAGTGATAACTGGTGCAGCGCCAGAGTCCTTGCATGCTTGGGTGAAGCGATTCATCAAGCTCTGAAGCTCCTGTTGGCTTTGAGTGACGACTACAGCATCATCAGCGAACAAGTCTCTTATAGTGACCCGTCTGATTTTTGTTTTTGCCTTGAGCCTTGAAAGATTAAACAGACGGCCATCTGACCTAGTGTGAAGGCATTCCTTCAGTTGCATCTCTGAATGCATGTTTCAAGAGTAAGCAAAGAAGATCCCGAAGAGGGTCGGAACCAGAATGCAGCCTTGTTTAACACCACTTCGTATGTCAAAGGGCTGTGATGTGCTTTCAGCATATTGGACTGTTCCCTTCATGTCATCATGGAATGACTTTATCATTCTCAGCAATTTAGCAGGATTAGGTTAAGGTGGTTAAAATGAATGAACAGTGGCCTTCGTGTTTGATATGGCCTCAAATGCATGGAGGCATACCTGGAGTCATCTTTATATGACCACCAGCTATGCACAATGCTGCAATATACATATGTGGAAGTGAACCTCTGTCTGTGAGGCTAATTACACCTTTATTGACTTTTGAAATCATCCACACACTTCCAAGGATTCCCCCTGTGGTGAAACATGTTGAGAACCCAGCACTGCACACTAAGCTTGGAGAAATAACTTGAACCCCAGACATGATTCTTTGGCATTGACCTGGTTGACTGCATGCAGGAGGATCTCACTATGGGCCCAGTGATAGGCAGGGGGAGCTGAGAAGCGCTTCTTACTCCTAGCTTGGGACCAGATGCGACGATCCTTTAAATGCAAGCCTAACTGAAGCTCATGACTTCAACTCAGAACGTTTCAGAATGGCAAAGAAGCCACAGGAAAAGCCTAGATCTACAGTGTAGAAGGAGTCTTCAACTTGGTATTGGCTGTAAAAGAGCGAGAAGCTCAGCAACCCTAGTTAAACAACAACAAAATATGGCCTCAAAAAAGAATTCAGTGACAGAGTAAGAGGAGTAAGAGTTAGGTTTCTTCTTTCACCTTTCAACTCCCAAAGGAGCATAAACCTTCAACAAACTTATGCCAAGTCTTCCTGTCCCATGCCATCTGCTCAAAGTTTTTCCTCGTCATCTTCATCCCCTTCATGTCTGTCTTCAGTTCTTTTTTCGATGTGTTCTTTGGTCTAAGAGTTAGGTTTAGAGATTATTGCGCCTCTTTTTGCGCACCGCAATGTGTTCATATTGAACCATCACAGTGCTCTATGAGAACATCGCTAGATTAAAATGACGTCAAATAAAATAATTATGTAGACGCGCGTGCAGAGTAACGACGGTTGAATTTTGGCAGTGTCTTCAGCTGGAATGGCTGTGTTTGTGTGAGCTCTGGCCGATGTGTTTCATGTCTGCTGAGGTGTCTAGTGTCTACATATGTTGAAGATATTCCATTATATGAGTGCCAGAGATGTGTATATGCTTACAGAAAAGTATCTTATTGCTTATAGCCTGATAACTGATGACGGTGTTCATAAGAATTAATTCGCGGACTTAGACTTTACAGACGGCACAGTTTATCTGTTACTTCAGTGTAGTTGGCCCAATGGACAGTGTAAAATTATGAATCACTCTATTAATATGGAGCTGCTCATTTGTATGGATCGTAAATCAACTTTGTGAGATGTCTACAGTATTTATCTGCATTCATTCAACCCGTTACTGTATTCATTGATCGTTGAAGAAAGTCATACCCTAGATTGAACTTGATCATATTAACTACATTAACAATATTACACACAACAGGAATCCTAACCTAACCCTAAATCCTAACACTACTTATGTGGGCAACTTATTTGGGTGCCATCATTGTGGAAGATACTTACAATCTATGGTTTTCCAACAAAATATGTGAATATAATCAAAGCGCTATATGACAATGCAAGATGTTGTGTTAGAACAAATAAAGGGAATACAGAATGGTTTACAGTAGAAACAGGGGTGAAAACAAGGCTGTATTATGTCACCACTACTTTTTGGAATAGCTATTGATTGGGTTATGAGAAACTATACCCACAATGAACAATTGGGTATAAAATGGACAAATGGAAAATTCCTGGGGGACCTGGATTTCGCAGATGATGTAGCATTCTTAAGTTCAACACCAAGACAATCCCAAGAAGCAATAAATAATTTGTGTCATCTCTCGGTTAAAATTGGTCTCCAAATAAATGCCTCTAAAACTAAAGCTATGAACTTTTCTAACGAGACCTTTGATATCATCTTGAACGGGGAAAAACTACAGAAAGTTGAAAGTTTCAATTATTTAGGCAGTAAAATGACTCAGGATGGTGACACAACAAGAGAAATCCATACTAGAATTGCTTTGGCAGCTAGCGCCTTCAATAGATTATCTAACATTTGGAAATTACGATCATTGAATATACATACCAAGCTTCGTCTGTTTAATTCAAATGTTATCTCAGTGTTAACATACGGCTGTGAGAGTTGGAAAATAACAAAATCATTGGAGAACAAGCTGAATACATTCGAGAACAAATGTCTTAGAAAACTCATGAACATCAGTTGGAAAGAATTCAAGACTAATCGACAAATAAGAGAAGACTCTAGGCAGAAATATGTCTCCGACTATATAAGGAAAAGACGATGGTCATATATCGGTCATGTCCTACGAATGCAAAACAACAGAATACCACTACAGGCGCTCACTTGGGTTCCTGAGGGTAAGCGGAAAAAAGGAAGACCAAAAGAAACACTCAGAAGAACAATAATAAGAGAAGGAAGAACGTTGGGCCTAAATAATGTGCAAGAGCTAAGAGGAGTGGCGTCACAACGAACAACCTGGAGAGCACTGGTTTCTGCCTTATGCGCCGTGTTTGGCGCTTAAAGAATTTATTATTATTATTATTAAAGGACACATCCTACTATTCTTCTTTTAACCAGTTAAGGCTAACTAAGTGTAAATATGAATAGCCGCACGGGTAGCATAGCATACTCTGTCTGCTATTGCCAACTGCTACCATGGAACTCTATTGCTCTTTCCAAAGAAAGCAGAATTCTGCTCAACAGAAACATTTAAGCTGTCATGCTCTCTGGCTCAGAAATAAGACAAGTCACCAAGAAATAATAAATGCTCCACTCTTACAAGATTACAACTTTTAACGACATCACTGAGCTCCATCTTTATATTGAATATGATTATCACTGATCAATGACATAGCTTTATATATTGGCCTTTCCACTAGGCATAATGGACGTTATACTTTGATAAAAATGATTGGTCTAGTCGTCAAAGTCAGCGACACTGTCGATTTAGCACGACATGGCGATATTTATTGAAATGACAAATCTGAATACTTCACTGTCAATCACATCTCTCGGGCATACATGCACAATGCCACCTCCAAGAAGAATTAGGAATAGATCATGTGGACACACATAAAATACTGGAGCTTCACCAAGACACGTCCACCTTCTACAAGAACACATTGAGCAGACGATTTACACTTCTGCTCAACTTTTCATATCTTCTGCATGCATACATTAGCTTACGACATATCCTGTTGCAGTGTACATCCTATAATATGATTTTGTTAGAGCATAATAACCTCTCCACAAGCAAACCCATTGTGGTGTGCAAAATAACTCGTAACACCTACATTATTTATACTAAACACCACAGTGACATACTAAATATACATTTTTCATTCACTTTAATGAGTCTGTTCTTAAAAGTAGTCCATATTGTGACTCATAATTGAATACAAATAATTGAATACAATATGTAGAATATCACAAAAAATCCTTCATACTCTAATTCTGCATTCATTTATCTTCATTGTGATGTATAATATGTGTGTCTTTGTTGTGTATTAACTCAGAAAGTTTAGATTTTATAAAGGTATTGCTTTAGGTAAAAAATAATTATGGCAAAACTGATGAAAACATTCTGGGCTGTAAGAGTTAAAGGAATTTTTGGAAGGCATGCGCTATTAAAGATGCATTTTTCGCTAATCAAGAATGCATTGAATGAAGTTTTTTGACGATGCAGAATGATGTGTGGAAAAAAAATTGCCCTTAGTGCTGTTTTTTTTTTTTTTTTTCGTACGCCCGCTAATACTCAAGGCGAAATCTCAGGTTATTATTAATGTCTAACCTGACATTGATTTTACGTGAGTATCCCTTTTTTCTTGTACAGAGACAGGTGTCCCTCGCCATTCAGGCAGATACTCGCCGATTTCGGAGGTACCCATTAGAGCTGGGTCGGCTCAGGAGCCGCCAATCCCTGGTCGACGACACTCCTTCAGATGTCCTCGCCAGGTCTCAAGTTAATCCAGTCCAATTCCCGGTCGACGAAAAATCCTCAAATGCCGTCGCCCGGGTTTGATCCTGGATCACCCGGTCGCCAGAGCGGTGTGGTAACCACTACGCTAGCGCGGCTCCTCCTTAGTGCTGTCATGACTTTGAAGACTTTAGCATTGATGACAGTATTATCATAGCTGTTAAGGATGATATCAGAATGGCCTCAAGAGCTGGCTTAGACGAAGTTAATGAAAAGGAAATTGTAAATTTACTTGAATCTCATATAGTAGAATTAAGCAGTGAAGAGATGTTGGAGCTGGAGAAGATAATCATAGAAGAAGAAAAAGCAACTGCAATAGCCAGCAACAACCCCCAGGCTGCTAACTTACAGTGATACAATTAAAGGAGGCCTTACAACTTCTTGAATCCTGTCTTATTATATTTGAAGAAGATGATCCTAACATGGACACGAACTTTGTGGTCAGGATGAAAATGATGAAATGTGTTAAGAAATCTTCAATGAGTGGGAAAAGTCACAGACTCAAACAACTCTGGACACTTACCACCCCACCACTTGTTGAATTAGAAGTTGATGAAAATGGAGAAGGTAATGGTCCTGCCCCTTTCAATGTTGAATAATTTGTCATTGTTTATGTACATGCACTTAATATGAAAGGTATGTATTAATTGAAGCTTTCTATTATTACATGTATTTATTGTTATTATGTAAGGCATTGATGGAATGCATCCCCCTTACTTTACATGTATTTGAACGAGAAAATCCTGTTTTATGCGGTTTCTGTTTACATGAGGGTCTTGGGAATGCATATATCACATAAACAAAGAACTACCTATATTTCTTATGAAACTTTATTGTTGGAGTTTCTGGTCACTTTGGCCGTCCTGTTTGTTTTTTTTTAAATGTCTGATCGCTTTAATGGAACGTTAAAGACACATTGTCAGTTGTTCATTAAAACATCAAGGGATACCAAATATTACTACAGAAGAAATAATCTAACAATATTTTACAAAATGTTTTGCATCACAGAGATAGTAACATGCCCTGCTGGTACTTTGAAAGGAAGGAGATTAAAAATTCTCCATCATTTCGTGATGGTATTGACACAGGAACAGAAAACAGATACAGAAGAGAAGGTGCACGATTTATCATTGATGCTGGGACAAAAATGGGATTGTATCCTTTTATTTTGTGTGAAAAGTCATTTGTGCTCATGAGTGCTTGTTAAGTTGCAAAGATGTAATTGCATATATTTGTGTAAATTCATGTGGTAATTTACTCACAAAACAATAAATTCTTTACATTCTAAATTCCATTTATGTCTAAGCTGTTATGTTACTACCTTAATTGAAACATAGACTGTATGACACCTGTGCCACCGGTGTTGTCTACTTTCATCGTTTTTACATGTTTCACTCATTTAAGGAGTTTTATCGTTATGTAAGTATGTGAGTCTTTTAACATTCACTTGATCTCATTTTGTGCACCATCAGGTGGATCTAAGTTTTCCACAGTTAAATTTATATGTTGCTCTTTAAGTAAAGCTACCAACTCATATAAACTTTCGTGTTTTTCAAAGCAGGTTAGACTCCGTGTCATTTATTTTGCCAGATTTTAGCATGTTAGTATTAGCTCTCCATGTCAGTGTGATTTGAAAGACAAGAAACATTTACATAATGTTTAAAGATGCTGTAGATAAATACAGAGATAAACAACTAGGTACTTGTAGAGGATTAACTGACATACTAAGTATACTATATATTTCACACGGGTTATTGTTATTGTATCATGTCAGCTGGTGTAGGTGTAAAGTTAAGTTTTCAGTGCAGCACAAATGTTCTAAAATTTCTAAATTATGTGAAAGCTTGCGAAGGCTTTCCCATAAAGAAGTGTCACATTAAGGTAACAAATAGCCTTGGATTGTTTCATTCTTCCACTACTAGAAGGACCCACAGTTTTTAATCTTCTGTTAAAAAAAAGTATCAATAAAACTAGAGTTGCTTTAAGTGCACCAAAAAGTAGAAAATAATATTCTGTACACTCAGGACAACTCTGAGAAGATTTTATATGGTAAAGTGTGTACACACACACACACACACAGAGGGAGGGAGAGAACGAACAAACTTTATTTTCAAAGGGTTGAGAATTGGGCTCGCAGGCCCGTCTAACATTCTGCCCTTCCTTTCGCTCACCTTTCATACTGAATTCATTTATCGTCATTAGAACCTACAGTTGATGTTATAAGAAAAGATAATCCGATTAGGGGGGCATGTAATCAGAATTCAGAAAGTATTCAAAAAGTCTATGATTGTATGAATAGGGACTGAGGTTGTTTCTTAGGTTATGTGGAAGACAATTCTAAAGATGAGCAGCAGAGTATGCTAAGCTTTTCTTGAATAAGTCAAGCCTAGGCTTGGGCACTTGCAATCTGTTAAAGCGTAGACTGCGTCTTTCATTGTAATTGAACATTGGCCACAGTCAGTCAGTCTGGATGCAGAAATCTGGACCACCCGGGAATCCTGACTTTTTAAAAACTCGACCGTATGAATCAAAATAAGTGTCTGATTGTGGGAATATCTTTGCCTGTTACTTGCCACCAAACATAACATCACTGATTCAATCCATGGATCAAGAAGTCATTAGGAACTTTAAATGCCATTATAAAAATGATTTTATAATGAAAATGTTGAATAAGGATGTCGACCCTACAGAATTTCAACACAGTTTTACGATCAAAGATGCAATATTTTCACTTGTGACTGCATGGAGCGCAGTCAGGCCTGTAACTCTTTTAAGAGTGTGGTGAAAGTTATGGCTGAACGTGGTGTTTGCAGATCTAGAGTGTGATTGAGATGGGTTTCTTGTAAAGCAGAGGACATCTGAAGTGCAAGAACTGATGGAATCTGTTAAATTAACTCGGGAAGACACAGGAACAGAAAACAGATACAGAAGAGAAGGTGCACGATTTATCATTGATGCTGGGACAAAAATGGGATTGTATCCTTTTATTTTGTGGATATGCTTCATTTCTCAGATTTGGAGAGGATCCCAGGGTAATCTGTGCAAACTTCATGAAGATGACTTAGAAGAGTGGATATGCACTGAAGATGATGTTGAAGTTGCAGCCAATTTCACTGATCAAGAAAGCATTACAACTCCTGATAAGATAGAAGAGAATTATTCAGAAAAATCTGGTGAAGAAGATGACAGAGTTGGATAAGAAAAGATATCTTGGGCTACTGCAGAAAAGTGCATGAAAACAGTTTTTAAATTCTGGGAACAGAACCATAGCTTTAGTCTTCAAAACATCATGCATGTGCTCATGGTGCAGAATAATCTTATCACAAAGAAATTATAAAGTTGTAAACTGGTAATATACAAAAGTATTGAAAGGGAACAGAAGCATCTGCAGATCAAACTAGTGTTCCATCCACAAGCAGTGCAGCAGACGCAACAGAAATCACGGAAATGAATGAATAAATATACTCATTTTGATAAATGAAGCATTCTGAATTTGTTCATGAATAAACCAACACGATTTGCCTGTTCATCCCTTCTTTATTCTTCCTTAAATTTGAATTTTAAAAGTACTGCCTGAGAATCTGGAAAATCCTGACCAACCAAATTCCCAAGCAGTCCAGATTTTTGGAGTTTTATACTGTGTGTGTGTGTGTATATGTATATATATATATATATATATATATATATATATATATATATATATATATATATATATATATATATATATATATATATATATATATATATATCCTGGCACAGGGGCGACCGACCCCAACCAGGCGCGTCCACAGGTGGCGGATAGTGGAATGACCTCCAGATATGGTGTGTCAGCTGCGAATTAAGTCAGCATTGCTGGACGAATAAGCAGTCGCGGACCAAACGGCGATGTCCTCCCAGCAGGACGGGGAGGGGTAACAGGTGGCACTGATACCCCCACTGAAATCCCCCATATGTCCTACGACGGGTGCATCAAGTGAGTAAGAGCCGCTATAAGCTCTAGCCACGGGGAAGGTAAACCTCGGTAAACAAACCAATCTGCTGCCTTGCAGCTACCACCGGGAGATGGAAAGGCTATGGGAGACAACCCTGAACAACAAACACAACCCGGCCTGCCGAAGACGGAGTGTGTTAGCTACGGCGCAGACACCGGGAAAAATTAGGACACACGCTTTTGCGGTATGGAGTCATACGACAATCTCGACTTACGTCATGGCGTCGCTCCTATCAGCTACAACCGGGGAGGAGCGGAGCCGGACCCCTAGCCTCGAAAGGGCCCACCCAAGCAACCGGTGCCTTTGCCAACCAAATGGTCGGGGGAAGGCAAAGTAGAGCAACTGACCAACCAACCCACTATCTTACAGTGGCTCAATGGAATGCAGAAGGAGTGAGGAACAAGAAACCGGAGTTACAAGAATTCCTCAGGGAAAATAACATTGATATAATCTGCATCCAAGAAACTCACCTAAAAGATACCCAACGATTCTTTGTACGTGGATACCAATCCTTCCGCCAAGACAGGGCAAAAAAGAACTAAGGGAGGAATCCTCACACTGATTAAAACCTCAATCCCAGCAGTAGAGACACACAGATCTGGTGAGGACGAACTTGAATACATAACAGTCCAACTACTGCTGCCCAGTGGAGACTTAATGATCACAAACTGCTCCAGCCCTCCAACCACAACTCTGGAGCTACACAAAGTGAAGCTTGCAGCATCGAGACACCTCATTATGGGTGGCTTCAATAGCCACTCACCCAGCTGGGGCTATAACGCAACAGATCCAAGAGGAGAAGAGGTGGAAGATTGGATGGTAGAGAATAAACTAATTCTAATAAACCAACCAGAGGATAAGCCCACCTTCTATTCCAGAGTATGGAAAACAACGAGCACACCAGATCTTGCTATGGCTACAGATGACATACATCGACTCACCACCAGAACAGTAAATACTCAACTTGGGGGAAGTGACCATGTACCAGTCACATTACAGATATCTGAGATAAGAAGTGCAGGAGAAATCAATATGTCTCCTAGCTGGAATTTCAAAAAAGCAAACTGGGGATTTTTTAAAGAACAAGCTGACAATTTCTGTCAGAACATTGCCCACTCAAATAACATCAATAAAAACATCTCCATCATCAATGAGGCAATCATCCAAGCAGCAAAGAAGTCAATTCCACGAGGTAAACGACGAGACTACAAACCATACTGGAGTGACAACCTGGGAAAACTCCATAGTGAATTAAATAAAGCACGGGAAACTATGGAGCAAAATTCCACATTAGAGAACACACAGAGGCACAACAGCATAAAACAAGCTTTCAATGAACTAAAGAAAGCTGAAATCCAAAGGAGCTGGCACCAGAAGACTAGCAGTCTCAACATGGAAAAGGACTCAAGCAAGCTATGGAATCTGACAAGAGTGCTAAATGAAGAAACAACAACCAGCTACTGTAAGACTGTCATCAAGGAAAATGAAAAATACCACACAGGAAAGATGGCAGCAAACATCCTGGCAGATTTCTACAAGGAAGAAAGCACCACATCACTTTCACATGCACGGATCCAAGAAGTACGTAAGGAAGTAAAAGAAAAACTGAAGCACCAAAACCCAGATATCTGCATGAAGTCACCCCTTACTATTAGAGAACTCAGTGCTGCCATAACAAAACTAAAGAACAGAAAAGCTCCAGGAAAAGATGGCATCACAAATGATATGATCAAGAACCTTGGACCTGTAGCCAGGCACAAGCTCCTCCTGATTGAAGAATCAGTCATGGAGTACTGGAAAATTTCCAGATCAATGGCGAGAAGCAATCATTGTTCCCATCAGAAAGAAACAAAAGGAGAAAACAAGCAAGTCCAGCTACCGACCAGTTAGCCTACTGAGCTGTCTGGGTAAGGTAATGGAAAGAATGGTGAACTCAAGATTACTGAAACATCTGGAAAAAAACCATCTGCTTGATAACACACAGTCAGCATTTAGGAAAAATCGCAGCACCGAAGACCAACTAGTATATCTAGCCCAGGAAGTAGAAAATGCCTTTCAGGAGAAAAAGAAAGTGCTGGCGGTTTTTGTAGAGTTGACAAAAGCCTTTGATAAGGTATGGAAAGAAGGACTCCTCCTTAAGATGCTCAACAGCAAAATTGAAGGGAGAATGTTCAACTGGATACGGGACTTTCTTCGATACCGCACAGCAAGAGTAAAACTTGACGGGAAACTGAGCCATCGCATCACTCTACAACAGGGTGTGCCACAAGGAGGAGTTATCTCCCCCACACTTTTTATCATATATATAAATGATATTGCAGAGAAACTGTCCGGGCATATCTCCAGGGCTCTTCATGCTGACGATTTTGCTGCCTGGTGTGCTGCTGAACATTTGCCTACTGCGAAGTTCAGGATGCAAGCAGCGCTAAATACCATCGGTAAATGGGCATCAGATTGGGGAGTGCAGATAAACCTCTCCAAGACAGTAGCAACCTGCTTCTCTCTGTCAAATCGCCGAGAAACGATCAAACTGCAGCTAAATGGAAGTGAACTTCCAATCGAGGAAAACCCAACATACCTAGGAGTCAAGTTGGACAAGACACTCACCTGGAAGCCGCACATAAAAGCAGTAGAACAGAGAGCAATAAGAAAGCTCTCTATTATGAAGAAACTGGCTGGCACAAGTTGGGGGGCAAATACCAACATACTTAAAAAAGTCTATACAGGCACAGTCAGACCTGTACTTGAATATGGCATGTCAGCCTGGGCCACAGCATCTAAAACAAACACAGAATGTCTAGGGAAAGTGCAAAATTCAGGCCTTAGACTAATCACTGGAGGGATGAAGACTTCTCCAATCCAAGCAATGGAGCGATACACCAACATCCGCTCTCTTGATGACAGACGTGAGGAAAAGGTATTCACTCACAGTGAGAAGCTTCTACGAATGCCAAGTCATCCAATGCATGCCAAACTGAATAGTGTGACAAAGAACAGGCTGAAAAGAACCAGCTTCCTAAACATCTCCAAACATCTGCATCGATGCCATGAGGACCTCCTCCCAAATCGATCTACCGAGATTGAAATGTTAATTGATTACGAGGAGCCAGACGACTGCCATGGAAATATATCTATCATCACAGAAGTCCCTGAAATAAAAAAGAAAGGCCACCTGACTCCTCAACAACTAAAAACTTTGGCTCAAGAAATGATTGAAGAAAAGTACAACCCGAAGGAGTGGACACATGCATACACAGATGGATCTGCTGAGGGGGCAATAAAGAACGGTGGAGGAGGCATTTTTATAAGATTCCTAAATGGAAAGATCATCCGAAAGGCCTTCCCAACTGGAAAGATCTCCTCCAATTTTAGGGCAGAAGCTATGGCACTACTGCAAGCCCTGAAGATCCTCACCAGACCTGAACAGGAGCCACAAGCTAAGATAGTAATCTTCACTGACTGCAGATCATTACTTGAATCAATACAAAACACCAGAAATGATAACATGATGAATGAGATCAGATCTGAGCTTAACACCATCCAAAGGACATCAACCATTGCCCTTCAGTGGTTACCTGCCCATTGTGGAATCGCTGGTAATGAGAAAGCAGATGCTCTATCAAGAAGTGGCAGTAAAATGGAACAATACAGCCACCCATTGCCCTATCGGGAAGCAAAAACCATCATCCACAACAAGTACAAAAATCAGTGGAAGGAGGAAGGGGATATATACAGCAGAGATGACCCAATCCACCACCTAAACAGACACCAACAGACGACAATTTTCCGCCTGAGAACTGGTCACTGCAGATTACTTGGACATCTCTATCGCCTCAAGATATCCCACACGAATGAATGCCCTTGTGGAACTGATATCCAGACTCCAGAACACATTCTCCAGAACTGTCCAACCCATGATAAATTGCGACGTGCGACCTGGCCAAAAAGTGATGAGCTCCAGCAGAAGCTATGGGGCTGCCGCGCCGACCTGGAAAAGACTGGACTTCGTCCTGGCGACAGGCCTGCAGATTTAGCATGACTACAAACCGAACGCAGAAGAAGAAGAAGATATATATATATATATATATATATATATATATATATATATATATATATATATATATATATATATATATATATAGAGAGAGAGAGAGAGAGAGAGAGAGAGATGGGGGGGGGGGGGGGAAAGAGAGCAACCAACCAGCAGTTTTATGTACCATTTGTAAGAAGTGTAGATCTTATCTTGATATAGTGCCTTATGCAAAACATTGAATGCCACACAGAATTGTGCTGGGCAGATTTTCTTTCCAAATTTAAACTCTAAATGCATTTTATTACATATCTCTTTCTTAATTCTAAGCATTGCCTTTAGTGCTATTTAAAGCAAATCAAAAAATTTTAAAACTGTTTATTATACACTTTTAAATAGATTTCTCTAAATGTATGATTTATTAAAGGTTAGTTTTCTCTTCTCTTGCCTTCTGTAGGTTAAATTCTAAATACATAATGTCTTAAACAGGTTTCTGCCTTGTAAACTGCAATAAACCTTGATGATTTTTTACTATAACAGCAGTTTTTCCATAGCATGTATTATTACACAGTCATGTGATCTGTATTCATAAATACTTCTAGGTTACAGCAGCATGTTGTTTATTTCTTGCTGGCAAAGTGGAAGAAACTCCTAAGAAGTGCAAAGATATAATCAAGATTGCTCAGAGTCTTCTGTCGCCTGCTTCATTTCTCAGATTTGGAGAGGATCCCAGGGTAATCATGAAACAGTTCCAAGTTATTGTGTTCAACGCTCATATTGGACAAATCAAGATTGATATTTGAGACTCTTTGTTACATGCAGAAACCATACTTTCAAATTGTTCATGACCAAGAAACAAGCTCTTTAGAATTTAGTAGTTTATCAGGGACCTCAAGACGCAGCAATAGAGACTGCAGTCAGCGACTCATAGCTTGACTGCCTGCGTCAGGACTAGCGAACCAGAGCTGGTCAAGACCGTGCTCCACCTCCACGTGGTGGTCCTGGAAACAGTATGCAGCAATGCAGGCTGGCTGAGCGAGCACGGATCGCAATGGGAAGGCAAACCCGGTCCTAAAAAATGCTGTGCAGAAGTCGGATGTGTCGACCGAAAGGTGCAGATATCACAGCTACGTTGTAAACAGACACAACGCAACCACCGTCCTTTTCAGGGCGAACGAAGAAGAAGAAGAAGAAGTAGTTTATCTTCAGAGATCTACCTTCCTGGGAATTGTCTTTATTTTAAGCCTGAAGAGTTAAGATTTTTAAACTACCGAGATTAACAATTGAAGCAAAATTTGATTATTCTCATAGTTGGATACTTTGAAAGGTCTCTCGTACAGATACATATATGGTCATTTAACTGAATGCTAAATCAGTGAAGTTAGTTAATTTGTAAATGCTTTTTAATCATTTACAGTTAACATAAAATTGTTCATGAACTAGTATCACTTACAAGAAGCAGGCCAGCATGCATCATCATTTGCGACGTAGAAATGTATAGCACTTGTTTTGTATTTAGATCTATATTGTGAATTCAATATTCAATTCAATATTCAATTCAGTACCCTTTAGTTCCCCAAGGAGCATAGGTCTTAAACAAACACATGCCAAGTCTTCCTGTCCTGTGCCATCCGCTCAAGTTCTTTCCATCTTTTTCTCATCATTTTCACCTCTTTATCCATTTCTCTTCTCCATGTGTTTTTTGGTCTACCTCTGCCTCTCTTTCCCTGTGGATTCCATAACAAGGACTGCCTTGTAATGCTATCAACAGGTCTCCTCAATGTGTGTCCTATCCATCGCTAGCGTCTTCTTCTCAACTCTTGTTCCACTGGCACTTGTCTGGTTCTTGTCATCAGTTCCACATTTGTGACTTTGTCATACCATTTCAGTCCTTCTATATATTGTGAATTAGGTTGACTATATCTACAGGAAGAAGTGATGACGATGGAGAGAATTCTGCTAAAAACTATCAAGTTTGATCTACAAGTAGAACATCCCTATGGCTGTATGCTCAAGTTTGCTAAAAACTTTAAAGGTATGCATCCTATATAGAGTGGCCAAAAGTCACTTACCCATTTGAAATTACTATAACTTTCTAAATTGTTAATGAAAACAAAAACTTTAAAGATGAATTTATTTTCTGTTTCTTGGAAATTTTATTACATATAATTTCTTCAAAATGCACTTCATTAATGTCCACCATCACTGTTTTGATTTATTTTGTTCCAAATTATGCTTAAAGTCATCAGGGTTTCCTGGTTTGTTAACAAATACACATTCTTTTAGGAAACTCCCAACAAAATCTGGGACTAGTAAATCATGCAAGCAAGTTAATGTCCTCGAAGCATGAGATTTGGGAAAAGATCTCTTAAAATACTTATTGAGTCTCTCAAGAGCAATGTGAAATTCTTTTTATACCCTCTCCACGTAGGAGGGCAATGGAGGGTTGGTGGTGGCCTTGAAAAGACTGGGACAGGCTGGAAAAACTTTGAGGCCTTAAAAAGTCCTTACAAATGAGGGTAAAGGCCAAAAACTTAGAAATTATCACACTGCACCTTGAAAAAAAACAAACTGAAGTGTAAGTCGGATGCATGAACTTTTTGGTTATTAGTGGCATTTTTCTGTAGGCACTATTAGTTATTGCAGTCTGCTTGTTTCCTTTTAGTATTAAATCTATTTCCCATCTTTTTCGGGAGCTTTCGTTAAAGGGTTAAACTGGTTTGGCACAATGCTAGAGAGAGATCAACGCAGCCCATAAAAATATGACAATTATTTGAGTTAGGAAATCATGCCTGGTTGTCAGTTTGTAGATAAATGGTTAGAAATTCCAAATTATAAAGATTAGATATCTCCTGCAAAAGCGAACATTATACAAAATATAAAAAAAATAATGATAAAATCGATTCTACAAGCATAAACCCATGATTGTGTCTCAGAAAAGAGACATCAGGTACTTTGTTCAGCACACTCCATCACCATAAAATCATTCATTTCAACCAAAGTATGTAATAAATTGAATTTTCTTATCTACTAAGATGTTTATGTTTAAATTGTCAGAATTAAGAACTATAGTTGTTACTATGGCGGTGATGTTTTCTCTTGATGCGTAACTCAGATTAATTGAAAAGTTATTTATTGTGTGAATGATTACATTTCCAACTTGTCGATACAAGTTGTCCCTTACTTATGTTTATCTTGCTTATAAAACACATTAAACACAAAGTTATTCAGCTGCTGTAATTTTCAGTATTTTGTGTAGGCCTACTTCCAGTTTTGTGGCTAGATCCAAAATTGTATTTTTAAAATTACATTTATTTATGGCCCATGATTCTTCTTTGGTCTTTGGCCGCTGACTAACAAAGCTAGCAGTGACCATCACACCTGGTGGTGTCTTGTTGGGCAGCAACAGTCTGTCTCCACTTTGCTCGGTCGGCAGCCATCCTTCGTGTGGTGCCCCAGCTCTGGTTCATGCTTTGCATCTCTGCCTCCACAGTTCTCCACCAGGTAGCTTTTGGCCAGCCTCACTTTTGCTTTCCTTCTGGAGTCCATAGCATGGCATTTCTGGTGATGGTGTCCGGGCCTCTTCTGAGGATGTGACTAACCCAATTGCAGTGTCTACCCGCTATGATGGTGCACATTTCTTCTTGGTGACTCAGAGCTAGCAGTTCTTGGTTAGTTCAGCCAGAAAATTTGAAGAGTTTTCCTTTGGCAGGTTGTGTGGAAAGAGGACAGTTTGGACATTTCCTTTTCTGTTATTCTCCAGCATTCTGTATCGTATAGAAATTACGCAGCTCTTATATATGTTTAGATTGGTGAAGGCTATTCTGGCTTTAATATTTGGTTGCTGATATGTTTGCTTGTTCTGCCATCTTGTGTTACTATGCTTGGTCTGCCATCTTGTGTTACTATGCTTCCTAAGTATGTCAATGTGTTTGTATTTTCTAGTTCTTGGTCTCTTAATTTTAGTGGGTGCTGAATTTCTTACATTGAGTGTCTTGACCTGTCTTCTCAGGATTAATGCTTAGTCCCATCTGTTGGCTGTGTTTATTCAGTCTATTTGTTTTTTCTTGGATGTGTTGCTGTGAGTGTGCGAATAGTGCAATGTCATCTGCATATTCTTGATCCTCAAGTGTAGAGAATGCTGTCCATCTTACTCCTCTAGGAGCATCCTCTGTTGTCTGGCACATCACCCAGTCTATGACAGTTAAAAACAGGGTGGTTGATAAGGGTGCCCCTGCCACACTCATGTTTCAACCTCAAAAATTGGGTTGCTATGTCCAGCACTGCATCTGAAATTAGCATACAGGTTTTTAATAATGGAAACCATGCACTTAGGGATGCCATAAGCCCTCAGTATTTTCCATAGGGCCCAATGGGCTGATCACCCGTTGGCTTGTCACACCGATTACGGAAACAACGGCAGATGGATCTATTTGTTGTTGCCCTAAAGACGCCGCTAGGCGTGATGGGAAACTACAACAGAGAAAATCAATCTGCTGTTGCCCTTAAGACGCCACAAGGCGTGATGGCCTCTGACTGCTTGGTCGGTCTTTGGCTAAGGACGGAAGAAGAAGAAGAGAATTTTCCATAGGCTGTACCAATTTGTGCTATCAAATGCCTTTTCAAAGTCAACAAAGTTTATATACGCTGCCTCTGCTGTTCTGAACACTGTTCTGTTATGTTCCTAAGGGGGAAGATATGGTCTGTGCATTGTCTGTTTGTTTTGAATCTTGCTTGTTCCTTCCTCCGTTTATGGTCTAGTGCTCTTGAAATTTTTTAATAATTATGTCACTGGTGGGTCCTAAGCATCAAACAAGGAACGCAGAGATATGGTAATTCGGGGAAGCTGAGAATGATAAGAGGATGCAAAAAGCAGTGCAATTTAGAGGCTTGGTGAAATGGCAGAAGGGCTTCGTATTGGCTGTGGAGCAACCACAACTGGCTATGGAATTCAGGATAGTATTGTACCGTTAAGGTCGAAATATAGTGCAATGTTTTTCCCTAAAATTGTCCTTCCAAAAACTGTACTCGTATTATATGCGCAGCCTAACATTTTTCACTGAAAAAAACGGCAGATTCCCACAAAAGTCTATTTTGAAGCACGGTGGAACTGTACCGTCTGGCGCCTGCAGTAATCACAGAGCGCATCTAATAATAAACTCAATGTCAAAATGAAGTGAGAGAGTGAGGATTTGAACCTTTCAGTGTCACTGAACTGGTATTTCAGTAGGTCAGTGTTAGTTGGTGGCAGAATCTGTGCTGTCGAACTGATATTAAAAAATTACAGTACCCATGGCAGATCCGCAAGTGAGTGATGGTGTTGAAAAGGATTCCTCAAGTAAACAAAGAGACTGAGAAGAAACTTATAATATGAATTTTAAATTAAGAGCAATACTCGAGGCGCAACAAGCAAATAACATGCAGGCTGCTTACAAGTTTGGTATTTCCGAGGCTGATATACAAAGGAGAAGAAAATGAGGATGATAACTGAGAATTATAAATAATAATTAGGGTAATTTACCACTTTTATATAAAAGAAAACTGTTCAAATTCGTTTACTTTTTACCTGGAGATGTATTCAAGACCTTTTAATTTTTGTGTGGAACACCTTCAAAACTTTAGGGTCGTATTATGTGCGAAGCCATACTGTATTCAGGTCAATGCGGTATATACAACATAATTGTTACTTTCACAATTGCCTCATGCTGGTAGCATTGATAAAACCAGGATTGAAGTTGAAAGTTGCAACCAAGGTGAAGTGGGTTCAATTCGCAGCACAGGCGAGAAAGACAACAGGAGGCTGACACTTGGGAGTCATGACCCAAGTGGGCTCACTCCCCCCCCCTCAAAGTTTAAAGAAGATAAAGGGCCGAAACACTTGTCCCACAGGGGGACAACTTCTGATGATCAGATAGCTTCCTGTTGTATTGCTCTGTACAGTTTCCTGTCATATCTTCTGGCCAATATTTTGCTTGGAATTGATTGAAGCGTAATTCCTATACAGTTGTTGCTTTATTTGGCAGCTTGACAATTATTCCGTTGTTCCACTCCATTGTGTTGTCTTTGTTCGCCAGATTTGTGCAAAAAGTGGTTCTAATATTTCTGCTGCTAGTACAGGATCTGTTTTAAATAGCTCTGCATTTAAGCTGTCATGACCTGGAGCTTTTCAGTTCTTCAACCTTTGATAGCTGTGATGATTTTTTCCCTTATTTTTTTATTAATTTAATAAATTAGTAATTATTGGGGCAAAGTCTACAGACAGGGGGTATGATGTGCTGGTGTTGTGGGTAGTGGGTTTCCCCCCTTGCTTCACCCTAGGCCTAGTGAATTCTGTTCATGAAAGGAGCGACCATTGCAGTGTTAGTCTCTTGGCCTAGCAAAACCTCTCATACCCCAAGATCGTTGTGCGTGGTGAAGAGCCACACCCTCCTCGAGGTAGTCCTGGTAACTGAGGGTGCGAATCCTCAGGCTAAACACAACGGATCTAGAGGAGCAAACCTCGATAATAAAACCGGTGCACTACACCGTACACGCCCTCTGTGGGTGGGAAGGAGCCAGATGGATACTGAACAAGTCTTGGGAGTGGGAACGAGTGTGGACTGCTCCCTGAAGATCGGAACCCATCGTACAGGCACAGAGACTCAGGACGTGACGATCCTATTGCCTTCAACTCTTGGTCACATGCCTAGAGCCTCGGAGAACTCGGCGTAACCAGCAGGGAATTTGGTGGCGGGGAAAGAGCACTGTGAGCCCTACCTTGGCTACGTATCACAAGGAGACGCAGAAACACCCCCTTTATCTCCCCCAGAGCTGGCACAGTACACTTCTGGCTTCTACCCGGGGCGTTAGGAAATCCACAGGCACCCCAGCATCACAATGCCAAGAAGATGACAAAGTTGAAATTTACTAACTCAAACCTGGCAGAGCAAGTCCTCCAACAGATGCGGCCGATGCTGGGCCCACTGGCGCGTGGACACATCCTGATCCCCATCGAGACTTGCCCGGGGAGCCCACCCCGGCTCAAAAAAGCAGAGAAGGCCACTCTCCAAACCTCCGATGTCTTGCGGGCAGTGTTAGGATGTGCAAGAACATGGACAGGAAGACTCCACAACTTCCCCACTGAAGACACGCCCACGGCGACCGTTGCCTCAATTGGCTGTGTGTGGTGTACCCGGAAACGGGGCCTCCCAGTACTGAGACACAGTTAAGTCCCCGATGTCACTTATCGGTGCAGAGTTGAGAGAGATGGCTGAGCATCACAATCCCCCCTGTGTTGCAGCATGATGAGAACCCAGCATTGCACACTGAGCTTGGGGGGATCACTTGGGCACCAGACTTAATACTGGCTCTTGACTGGATGGCTGCATGCAGGAGATTTCTACAATGGAGGGTTGGCAGGTGGTGGGTATCTGGAAGTGGCTCTGTGCAGGACGTGAGGATTCCTTGGGTGAGCCCAGAACCAGAGTACAGCATTGTGCAAGCTCTGCATAGTTGGAGAGCCCCCTGGATGACGGGGAATGCACAGTGTGCTACCCCACCTATCCCCAACTGCTAACTTAGAACCAGAAGTGGGGTCCTCTGTATGCGTGCCAGGCCAGGATAAAATGCCTGGGAAAGAGACTGGAGCTCAGAACTCCCTAACTCAAAGTTGCATGATGGCAGAAAAGCCATGGGAAAGACAGGGCTATTTTGAAGATAATGCAACCATATTTTCACCATACGAGCTCGGACGCCGCCTCGGTAAACAAGGTCCGCGCAGAGCAGTGACAACCCCAGGCTGCTTGCGAATAGTCTACTACTGGGAACATAAACAGATTAGGGATGAGCCCACTCTCCCGTTGAACAGGTGCTAAAGTCATAGATACTGGGCCAGAAGGCGCACCGGAAACCACAGTATCACGCAACTCGCTTTTTTTTTTCTATGGAGAGTACACCGTCAAATAAATCTCGTACTGGTGCTCGCCCTGTGGAGCTCCACCAGGCAGGTGCAGTGCCGGGCTCTGAGCCTCGACAGAGCCCACCCTCAGCTACTGGAGGACCCTCTAGACCGTCTTGTGGAGTCAGCAGACGGCGGAGGAGAACTACTGACCAAAACAAAACAGAAAAAGAGAAACCCAGAGTGCCACTTGTCATGATGCACTGGAATGCAGAGGGAGTGAACAGCAAGCAGGCTGGATACAGCAAAAAGACAGAGCTGGAAAACATCTTGTATGAGAAGCAAGTCAGTGTTTGCTGTATCCAAGAGACTCACTTGAAAGCAGATCAAACCTTTAAAATAAGGGGATATCAATGCTTCAGATCCGACAGAAAAGATAGACGAAAAGGAGGAGTACTTACTCTTGTAAGGAATAACATTCCTGCACACGAAAGGAAAACCTTCATGGATGGAGCAGAATATCAGCTGTTGCAGATAAAGGTAGACAAGATGGAAATAGAACTCCTGAACTATTACTGTCCGAACAACAAACCCCTGAGTCTCAGCTCTATACAGGTACCAGCCACCAACTTTATAGCAGTTGGAGACTTTAATAGCCACTCCCAGAGCTGGGGCTATAACCATTTGGATCACAGAGGTGAAGAGGTTGAAACTTGGCAAGATGATCACTCCCTAATCCTAGTCAATAATGCCACAGATACTCCTACCTTCTACTCCAGAGGATGGCACACAACTTCAACACCAGATTTTGCCTTCTCCACACCAGATATAGCTGGATCTATTAGTAGAGAAGTAGGAGACCAACTAGGGGGAAGCGACCATCGCCCAATCTTTCTTACTGTCCAGAGTGCAACTCTCAGTACAGGCCCAGCCATTACAAGATGGAACTACAAAAAAGCCAACTGGGGTTTATTCAGGCATCAGGTGAACATGCTGCTGTCTACCCTCAAGGTACAGAACAGAGACATTAATGAAGTGGTAAAAGACTTCAACAGATGCATACTACAAGCTGCAAAAGAAACCATTCCCAAAGGATGCCGGCGTAACTACATACCATACTGGTCCAGCACACTCCAAGAACGTCAGGAAGCTATGGACAGGGCTAGAAAGGACGCAGAGTCTCAACCTTCACTTGAAACTCACAACAAATGGAAAAGGGCTGTAGCAGAGTTTCAGAGAACAAAGCTAGAAGAAAAAACGGAAAAGCTGGAGAACTAAAACGGCATCGCTGAACCTTGAGAAAGACGGCAGGAAACTTTGGAGATTAGTCAAGTCTCTAAATGAAGAGCGTTCCTCACCTAGGCAGACTATCACATTGGATGAAGGTGGCAAACTTTTCAGAGGAAAACAAGCTGCAGACTTGTTTGCTAGAAGATACAGTTCAGAAAGCAACTTACCCATTAACATAGATCATCAGAGAGAGATAAGAAAAGAAATACTGGCAACCATGGGACAGACAGATACTCCTGCCCCAATGAGGGAACCCATCACACTAGGAGAACTACAGAAGGCTATTTCCAAGCTTAAGTTTCAAAAGTCACCCGGCCCAGACAAAATCAGCAACGAAATGCTAGTAAATCTGAGCTCAGCAGCAAAGACAAAACTGCTTGAGATATTCAACCACAGCTGGTTGAAAGGAACGGTACCCCAAGTATGGAGAGAAGCCATCACAATACCCATACTAAAGAAAGGGAAATGTAAGACCGAGGCTGCAAGTTACCGGCCAATCAGTCTCACAAGCTGTGTTGGGAAGACTATGGAGCGAATAGTCAACCACAGATTGAAATGGTATTTAGAGTCTGAGCAGATCCTGGTGCCGGAACAAGCTGGATTTAGAGAATGCTACAGTATAGAAGACCAAGTTACTTACTTGTCTCAAGCAATAGAAGATGCCTTCCAGGAGAAGAAAAAGGTCCTAACGATCTGGGTCGACTTCAAGCAGGCCTTTGACAAGGTGTGGAAAGATGGCCTCATTGCAAAACTTAGGAGAAGTGGAATCCAAGGCAACATGATGAAATGGATCCAGTCATACTTGCATAACAGGAGAACTAGAGTCACTCTTGACGGTCTGCAGAGCAGAAAAGTGTTGCTCCATCAGGGGGTACCTCAAGGAGGAGTAATTTCCCCAACACTCTTCCTGGTTTACATCAATGACCTGGTGAAAGATCTCCCTGCAGGAGTTAAAGCTGCCTTATATGCAGATGACCTAGTACTCTGGTGCGCTGATGAAAATGTCACCACAGCAAATTATAGAATGCAGCGGGCAGCAGACATGCTAGTGTCATGGGCAGAGAAATGGCTTATCACAATAAACACAGACAAAACCTCCACAACACTGTTCTCCCTCGCCCCCCAAGGACAAATCAGCTAACATACACCTAGGGACAACCGTGATCAAGGAAGAAAGCTACCCCACCTATCTTGGGGTGACATTTGACCAAAGGCTTACATGGAATAAGCATATTGAAAATGCAGAAGGAAAGGCCCGAAGACGACTAGGCATACTCAGAAAATTAGCAGGTACCAACTGGGGAGCAAATGAACGAAATCTAAAGAAGATTTATAATGGAGTAATAAGACCACACTTAGAGTTTAGCTCAGCAGCATGGTCATCAGCTGCTAACTCACATCTGCAGTCTTTGGACAAGGTGCAAAATCAAGCTCTCAGGCTCATTACAGGAGCCATGAAAAACTACACCAATAACAGAGATGCAGAAGGTTGCTGGATTACAGACATTGTCCCATAGAAGAGACACAAAAACCATGATCCAGATGGAAAAGTACAACAGTATGCCAATGCACCCAATGAAGGCAAGACTAGATGATCTGGCATTGGGACGTCTAAAGCGTAGCAGCTTTGTGCATCGGGGGAAAAGACTTATAAGACAGCATCAAGAAGACCTATCCATGAAGACAACACCACTGAAGCCCACCCTATACCCTGTACCATGGGAGCAGGCCAGCAGTGCCCTCCAAATTTATACATCAGTCAGTGGTCTCACAAATGGATGTGAGTATAATGATCTGCAAAAACGAACTGCTACATTGAGTATGATCCAAGAAAGCTATCCCGATCAATCATGGATACATGCCTATACAGATGGATCAGCAACTAATGCTGTTAGGAATGGAGGTGCCGGTATCTTTATCTCATATCCTGACAACCACTATGAGACTAGGCACATTCCCACTGGTAAATTCTGTTCCAACTATACAGCTGAGGTTCAAGCTCTAGAGCAAGCTGCAAATATGATTTATAACACCAACTCTGACTGCCACCAGGTAGTCATCCTCACAGATGCACTGTCTGTCCTGCAAGCTCTCAAGGGTGGTAAACTCCTGCATCTGAGAAATGAACTAAACAAGGTAGCTGCCAAAAAGAGAACCATACTTCAGTGGGTACCATCTCATTGTGGTGTACCCGGAAATGAAAAGGCAGATAAACTTGCAAAAAAGGGAGGAGAATGTGAACAAGAAGATAATGAAGTCACATACTTTGAGAAAAAGAGAGCTATCCAGACTATCAGAAGAGAACAGAACCAACCCAAAGACAACTATCACACTCTCGACCGGCAGGGACAGATAACTATTTTTCGACTCAGGACAGGGCATAACAAACTGAATAAACACATGCACAAGCTACGATTGTCTGCTTCACCACTGTGTACATGTGGATTAAACGAACAAACTGCTGAGCATGTTCTACAGGACTGTCCTCTGTATGACCAGTTAAGAAAGATATACTGGCCCAATGACTCAACACTAAACTCAAAGCTATATGGAGTTAAAGAGGAACTTCAAACAACAGTCGAATTCATCATGAGAACTCGTCTGACGGTGTAATCATCAAAGATGCGATCGCAAGAAGAAGAAGAAGAAGTAATTATTAATTGAATTGTTAGTAATAACAAATATGCAGTTACTATACATTCAAAAATTTACTGAGTGCCAGTTAATTTTGTAGTCATTTAACATCAAGGTAATCCATGTTTGAAATAACACAACACTGGATATGACTAATGAGAATACGCTGGAGATGGATATGACACACATTGAGAAACCTATTGATAGCATTACAAGGCAGTCCTTATTCTGGAATCCTCAGAGTAAGAGAGGTAGAGAAAGACTA
Organism: Oreohelix idahoensis; assembly: GCA_024509875.1. Taxonomy (NCBI): domain Eukaryota; kingdom Metazoa; phylum Mollusca; class Gastropoda; order Stylommatophora; family Oreohelicidae; genus Oreohelix; species Oreohelix idahoensis. The sequence goes on along the minus strand of JAMPIV010006499.1, from coordinate 47,645 downwards.
TATAACTCATGGAGAAGAGAACTGGGGACAGACACAAAGGGGATGAAGAAGATATGGAAAGACCTTCAGCTGATGGCACGGGACAGGAAGACTTGGCTTAAGTTTGTTGAAGGCCTATGCTCCTTGAGCTGAAGGGCGATGATAAAGAATCTGTTCATACATATTCTGAAGTCTTTCCTAGATTTTATTATGATGTTTGTTAATGGTTTTTTCCATGAGATTTCCCAGTACATCAGATGTGATCCTCCATCTGTTCATTTTTTTAAAGCCATTACATTTTGCAGCCACCGTGTCCATTTCTCAACTGTGGTGAAATAGTCTATGCGTTTTTCTGTGTGCCTATCCATTTAGGTTTATGTGGCCATGTACTCCAATTAGCATTTTGCCGAAATTACTTAATATCTAACCAGGTGCTTTTGTCTGTTGTCTACAGTCTATCATAGAATTGTTATTTCATAGTATTGTCTGCATTCTTTAGAATTGATCAACCCTTGTGGTGTCTTATCTTCTTCTTCGTTCACCCTCAGATGTCAACTTGAATAAGTTCAAAGAAAGCAGTGGTCAGCCTGAGGCTGTTGATATCTCCGTAGATTTTCTCCAGGAATGGTACTGGTGATGGCCAAATGCGTTTTCTCTGTTCCTCATATGTTGGGCACCTTTGAAGCAGATGTTCGGCAGTCATTTTATCGGTGCCACAGTCACACTCATCAGTAGTTCCTATCTTTAATTTGTTGAATAGGTGGTATCTCAATCTGTTATGACCTGTGCGAAGTCTGAAGATTACCACTTGTTCACTTCTGCTGAGCTGGTAATGAGGATCATTTTTTGTGTGGCCTGGATGCTCTTTTTCCCACTTGTGCCTGTATCTGCGCTTGATAAAACTCTTGGACTCCTCATAGGTTATATTTGTGTCAAGTTGAGGAAGTTTTCCCCCTTCCTTTGCCAATCTGTCAGCCTCTTCATTTCCAGGGATGTTGCAGTGAGAAGGGATCCACTGTATCACAACTCTTTTGTACTGCTGACATAGTCTGTGAAGTGTTACTCTTAGGTCATACAGTTCAGCATTACTTTGACTTTTCAATGTTGTAATCACTGACAGCGCATCTGAGAAGATAGCTACTGGTCTCTCTGAGCTTTCTTCTGTCATTAGAATTTCTGATGCAGTTTTTAAGGCCTCTGCTCTGAAGTTAGTTGAAAATTTCCCTGTTGCGACTGCTGTCTTTTTTGTGTGCCATTGTTTAAGCTCAGGAAGACTCCTCCATCCCCATCTTCTGTTGCATTAGTTGCTGATCCATCTGTGTATGCATGGATCTAGGTGTTGCTTGGGTAATGTTTCTCTATATATTTTGTGGTTAGGACTCTCCTTTATGTTTCATTTTGGCTGTTCTTTCTCTTAATACCAGGAACGTTTTCTATCATTTCAGGGAAGCACTGTTGTTTCCAAATTGGTAGCTTGTGTGCAGTACATATTGGTGTAGCTGTTGACATTGAGTTAATGTGGTCTGCTCTCATCTTTGTTTTGACTGTCTCTACAAAGTTGCTTCGCATCAGTCTTCCCCTTCCAAGTCCATTTATTCTCTGGTGCATTGGGTGGTCTATCAGCCTCCTGAATTTCTCAGCTTGTTGCTGGGCTCTGCTATCTCTTCTATCCTCCATAGGTTGGAGGTGAGTAATCTTTTCCAACTCTTTTATGGGCATTGACTTCATGCCCCCTGTTATGATTCTCATTGCTTGGTTTTGGGTTCTGTTTATTTTGTCAAAGTTCGACTTAGCTGCCGTTGACCATGCTGCAATGCCATATTCTAAGACTGGTCTCACTCGCCCAGTATATAGCTTCTTTAGTACTCTCTCATCTGCTCCCCAACTCATGCCAGCAAGTTTTTTCATGATTGCCATTCTCTGCCTTGCTCTTGTCCTGTTTTTCTCAATCTGGGTTTTCCAAGTCAAGCGGCGATCAAAGGTAATGCCTAGGTAGTTTGGGTTCTCATCCAGATGTAGATTTTTCCCATTTAGTACCAATTTGGAGATCTGTGGTTTGTTAGAGAAAGAAAACACTGTGAATGATGTTTTCCCTTCATTTATCTTTACTAGCCATGCCTTGGCCCACTCCTCCAATGATGTTAGGGCTTGCTGCATCCGAATGCTTGCCGTAGTGATATATTCCTCTGAGATCCACAGGGCTAAGTCGTCTGCAAAGGAGGCATTGTGGGTTCTTCTTGGAATATTCTCTGATATGTCATTTATATATGTGAGGAACAACGTGGGTGACAGGACTCCCCCTTGGGGAACACCCTGCTCCAATACCATCTTCCTACTGGTCTGTCCTTGTAGTTGGACTCTGGCAGTTCTATTCTCAAGATAGTGGCTGATCCATTTGAACATTCTCCCACACACTTCACTTCTTTGCAGCTTGACTTTCAGTCCGTCTTTCCACACTTTGTCAAATGCTTTTTCTAAGTCCACCCAAACCACCAGTGTGTGCTCTTTTTCTTGAAAAGCGTCCTCAGTTTTCTGAGTTATGTAAGTGATCTGGTCTTCAGTGGATCTGTGTTTTCTAAATCCTGCTTGCTGTGGGGCTAAGAGATGTTTTTCCTCTAGATGCCACATTAGTCAAGTATTTATTATGCACTCCATCAATTTTCCAACACAACTAAGTAGACTGATAGGTCTGTAGCCATTTGGTTCTGTCTGAACTTTGTCTTTCTTAGGTATTGGAATCAGTATGGCGTCTTTCCATGCCTGTGGTACTATTCCTCTTTTCCAGCTGCAGTTTAGGATGGCCAGAAGCTTCTTTCTTGCCTTTGTTCCTAGACCTGTTAGCATTTCATTTGTTATCCCATCTTTTCCAGGTGACTTCTTTTTCTTTAGCGCCCTCATTGCCTCTTCCATTTCTTGCATTGTTAACTTTGCCATCATGTGTTCTTCTGGTGCAAGCTTTTTGTTATCACGACTCCTTTGTTCATCAGTGATGGCCTTTCTTCTGTCTATAGGGACTGTGGTAATGTGGGATGTTATAAATATTTATAGGGGACTTAGTGTACTGACTGAGATCAGCTGTGAAGATATCTGTATCTAATAGGTGTAGTGTTTTACAGATAACCTTACTTGCTACCACATTTATAACTCAGTCAGAATTATTCTGGAATATTGTGATGACTACGTTAAATGTCTAGGGTTATGTAAATGATGAAGTGTAAGTCACAACAACAACAGACAGATAAACAATTTAATTTATTCCACCACACTTGACAACACTGTGACACTCACACACATTTAACACTCTATAAGACTATCTTAAATGAGTCACTGGTAAAGTTTCAAATATTTATGTATTAATTACTTTCACTATTATATATGTCCTGATTCAACTACAAAGTGAACCAGGAATCACAATCAATTGTAATCACAATTTATTTATACATAATTTATAAATAGGAACTTAGTAGTGAGATATTTTATTAATATTATCCTATGTGTGTCAGTTGTGTAGTAGTACTATGAGGTAATACTGGTTTTGTTTTTCAAGCTATGTTGTTATTTGTCATCATGACTTCAAGTGTTTGTTTAGCTGGGAAATAGTATGGGGAAAAAGTTCACAGTTCCTGTCAATTTAAACAAGGTATTGTCCCTCTTTTTTATTAAAATGTCAATTTTTGAGGGGACACATAATGTTGAGCTCCACTGGCCACACAGGCTTAACTTTCGGGATGGTGGCAGGAAAAGACTCCTCTGCTCGATTGCTCCCCTGTGTTTTGGAGACACCTCACTAGTCGCTATCTGGACCCAGGAGTATGCTGTCAGCCTCCAGATTCAGCAAAGCTCAGACCAGGTGCTGCTTCAATAACATAGGACCACAGTCCCACAATTCATGGAAATAATACAGAATTACGTTGACTGGCAATGAATAGGCACAAAATCCGATCTGCCGATGTCCCAGGCTTTTATTTAGAAAAATATGCACTGGCGCTCAACGCACTGGTTCTTTAGTAAGTTTATTTGAAAATGTGGTGCTGAACTAACGCTTCAAATTGCCTATATTGGCGGGTCTAACCAATCGAGCCATGTTTACACAAGCGTTTGAAAAAAAGTACTCCTACTCACGTTTCCCTAACAACAAAGAATCAATATTTATAGCCCGACTAATCGTGTTTAGCCTTACATTTACTTTCCGCCAATCAAATAGGAGGTAACATGGGGACCTATTTCCCGTACAATGGTGGTGTGAAAATCTGCCACTGAGCGATTCTGATTTTGGTGTTGTCTGACATCCCTCACTATTTCTTTTGGCTATAATTTGTTAATTCCTAGACTATTTGCGTAACGTTTAACATATTCTTTGTCAGCAAGTCCTAAGGAACCCAAATATATAAATTTAATGGGGCTAAGGGGCTGCGTTCAAAATATGTATTTTCTAGGATAGTCGTGTAGTTGTTTTTTTTATTTTTTATGTTTAGAACCGCCACCTGTCCTGCTGTACTGTCAGACTAATGTCAGGATTTTAGACATAAAACAGTAGAATGTCATGTTTCCTAATAAGCGTTTTGTAAGTTTTTAAAACCTAACTCTCGTATGGGTAGTGTTTTTTATCACTGTCGATTTGAAAAAAGCTAGTGCTTGTGGCCTTACACGCGTGATGGTAGTAATTGTATAGCGAGACGCGTGTTAGTGTATAAAATGACATGAATGGAATATTAATATAGGTCAGCTTGCGTATCTCAAGGTTTTTCTTAGAAAGGCAGTACACGTTTTATTGAAGAAAGCGTGTAGTGATGCAGTAGGCTTTTACTATCCACATGAAACGTTACAATTTGCAGACGAAGTAGAAAACAAGGGGGATTTCGAGTACAGTCATTGTGACAGCACTGTTCTTTACCATTCTTCTTTCCTTTTATTGAAGTTATTTGTTAGGCTTTACATTTACTTTTTAATTTATATATGTGGATTAGAATTTCACACGACAAATTCTCCCCACTTGAAACAGACGTTATATGTCAGTCTATAATTCTATATACACAGAGAAATTTCTTATTATTCCTGGGGTTTAGGGTGATTCTCATCACACGGATGGCGGCTTAAAAAATCCGCTCCCAGATTTGTTTTTCCACTTATATACTCTATGCTAAACTCAAATGGCTGCATCAGTAATGACCAACGGAGTAATCTAGAATTCTCATGTCTAGCCTGTGCTAGAAACTACAAAGGTTTGTGATCCGTTTGCAACTTAAATGCCTTCCCATACAGATAAATATTGAATTTCTTTATCGCCCATATTACTGCAAGACATTCCTTTTCGCTAGTTGAGTAATTGGTTTCAGCTTTATTCAACTTTCTGCTAGCATATGCCACTGGGCTTAATTCCCCATCCAATGCATCTGATTTCTGTAGCAAAGTTGCACCTAACCCAATATTACTGGCATCTGTCCTTACTATGAATTCTTGACTTAAGTCAGGTAATTTCAAAATAGGTTTACTTGTGAGCTTTTCCTTCAATTCTTGGTAAGCCATTTCACATTGTGGTGTCCATGTAATTCGATCTGGATTTCCCTTACGTGTCAAATCAGTTAACGGTGCACATATGGAATTAAAGTTTTTGATATACTTTTGGTAGAAACCACATAATGAGACAAAGGATCTCACGTCTTTCTTGGTTTGTGGTCTCGGGGCTTTCTTTAGTTTCTCTAAATTCTTGAGGTCAGGGGTCATGTTTCCCTGATAAACTGTGTGTCCCAAGAATTCCAATTCTTTACATCCAACGCAACATTTGGTTGGTCGGGCTGTTAAATTCGCTTCCCTAAGTCGATTAAACAGCATGTTCAGAGAGTCAATGTGTTCCTCAAATGTTTCTGTTGCTATAAGGATATCATCCATGAAATTTGTGATACATGGATTATTCAGAGGGTCCAATAATTTTCTCATCATTCTAGAGAAGACACTAGGCGCATTCTTCAATCCAAATGGCAATCTGTTAAACTCATAGTGTCCTTCTGAGGTACTAAAAGCTAGGTATGGTCTAACCTCAGGCTTTACTGGAATCTGATAGTATCCTTTACTCAGATCCACTTTTGAGAAATATTTAGCTTTATTTAGTCTGGCAAACAACTGATTTGTATCCGGCAATGGATCCACCTGTCCTTCTGTAATAGCATTCAGTCTCCTGTAATCTATACAGAGTCTATGTTCTCCAGAGGGCTTCCTTAAGAGTACAACACTGGAACTATACGAAGATTCACTGTGTGAAATAATTCCTTCCTTCAACAAATAGTCTTATCTCTTCCTTCAAAGCTTTCTCCTTAGCAAAAGGAATCGAATAGGGTTTCATACATACAGGTGTGGAATCTATCAGCTTCATATAATATTCCAATAGGTTTGTATGCCCTGGTCGGTCTGTTAACACCTCTGTATGAGTATCTATGATCACCCGTTGGCTTGTCACACCGATTACGGAAACAACGGCAGATGCTGTTAACACCTCTGTATGAGCATCTAGAACCTGTTGCACTCTCTCTTTCTGAGTTTTCGTTAAATGTGTACTGATTTTCACCTGTGCCGCTGTTTCACAGGGGTGTAATGGATATTCAAATGATGAAAGTGGTTCCTTTTTCATCTCCATGGCAATGGACAAGGTCAACAAGTGTGTCTCTTCCTGATGCTCTCTTTCCAAATATTTCTTCAGGAGATTCACATGATAGATTTTTTCATTCCCCTTCTTATCTATCTTATAATTTGTTCTAGACACCTTCTCTATAACTGTATACGGACCTTGCCATCCAATTTGTAACTTATTCTGACTACCGGGTAGAAGAAGCAGTACCTTCTCTCCCACAGCCAAATCTCTGTCTTTAGCTTTCCTGTTATAATAGGCAGCATGTTTCTTCCTGGCTTGTTTCAAATTTTCATTGGCAAGTTTCCAGCCAGTTTTTAAACGAGTGGTCAGCTCATTCACATATTGGTATGAGGATGTAATATTTTCCTCTGCTTTTTCATCAGTCCACGTTCTTAACAGAGCTACATATGGACCTTTAATTTTGTGGACCTATTTGTCCATGCACCGGTATGGTCTCTTCCACTCGAAGCTCTATAGTGATGATTTTTCTTCCCAGAATTATCATGCACAAAACGACCGCTACCAATTTTTTTCTTGGGGCTTTCTCCCCACTTAGAATTCTTGATGAGAGATTTCCTCTCTTCATCTTCTTCCTCCAGTTTGTTTAAGTCCGATTGAGGGAATTTCGGCTTATCCTGGGGTAAGACATCTTTTTGCACTCGCCGCATAGTGGCCATTGTAAAACAGTTAATTGAAGCTTGTCCGTGAAAAGGGGCTTCCCATTCCATTTGGTCCACTTTATCAAATTTATTTTCTTTCTATTGTCAGGCCTACGGTTGCCCCGTGGCGTGTCCAGGTCCTGATCAATGTTCCCACTTGTGGGTGTTCCCTCATGTGCTATGCTACACCTTTCTACAAAATTCTCAATGTCCCATCTTGCCTTGGGCCAATAATAATTGTGAGCCACCTTTTGGATGATGGTACCTATTTTTTCATGGTCCCCATCTGGTTTCACATGTAGGCTCCTTATTAAGTCTGCCCTATATCTTTTAGGAAGTACCAGCTGTCCCTGACCTTTGGATCTAGCTCCAGTCTTCCTATACATCAACTTGTTTTTCATGTAAAAATCTCCCTTGCCTGGAGTTGTATGACAAGTTGACAATTTCCTGAAACAAGGCTTGAAGGTCTTATCCCCAGCCTGTGCCTTCTTCATCTCTTCTGGAGTGGTATCTAACATAATATCCTCCTCCTGTCTTGAGGTCGACCTGACCTGAATGGTGGCCATAACTATAGGGTTCCTTCTGCAACGGTCAGTGTCATGATTGTTCATCTTACAATTTTTACACCACCTTTTCCCTTGGTTGAAAGATTTTCTTTCATCATATTTCCTTTCATCGAATTGTGGGGTTTTATTTTTATTGTCATACCGTGGCCTATCAAACTGGTGCTTACCTTTGTTTTGATCTCTAGGATCAAATTTATTAAAGTTCTGTGGTGCCCTAAAATTTTCCACCTGTTTCTTTTTATTACCTGATACCTCTGCCTGAGCCGCTTGATACCTTTCTGCAACATTTAGCAACTCACCCAGCCTCTCTGCACCTTGTTCCATGAGAAACTTTCTCAGGTCTGGAGCCATGGACTCTCTTAATTGTTCTATAAGGACCATTTCCTTAAGATCTTGGGTTTTCCCCAGAGAAGTCCATTTCTCCAAGTATGTCTCTAACCGTGCAGAGAACTGGTGATAGGTTTCACCTGACAGTAGTTTAGCATTCCTAAATTTTTTCCTATAAAATTCTGCGTTCTTTTCATATCTTAACAAAAGAGCCTGCTTTAGCATGTCATAATTTTCCTGATCACCTCTGCTCATTTTGGCAAAAACTTCATAAGCTGCCCCACGAAGACCTTGAGATAACTTTAAGCTCCACCTTTCTCTCTCTAACCCATATGTGGTAGCTAATAGTTCATATCTATTTAGATAGCTCTCAATATCATCGTCTTTCTCAACAAAATGATCTAAATGAAAATTCATAGCTGAGGTTGAGGCTCCCTGGCTAGCAGTGGCATCAGAGGTAAAGGGACTGGCACCATTTTCAGGAGCATGGCCTTGAAACTCAAACTCCCTTAGTCGTAACTCATGTTCCCTTTGTAATCTTTTATCTTCTGCTTCCCTTTCTGCAGCTAATCGCTTGTCTTCCCTTTCTGCAGCCTGTCTTCTTTCCTCGGCTTCCATTTCTGCAGCTAATCTTTTGTCTTCTCTTTCTGCCTCCAATTTCTTAGCCTCAACCTCAATCTGCAACCTCTTAGTCTCAGCCTCTAACCTCTTATCTTCGGCCAATCTTTCAGATTCTAGTTTTCTTTCGGCCTCTTTTTCTAATCTTCTTTCTTCCCATTCAATATATTTGTCACATTCAGCAGTGACATAAGCAATCATAATTTGCCCGTCCATTCCTAACTCTTTCGCAGTCTGTACAGCAGCAGATCGAAATTTGGCCAGGTCCGCCATTTTCTAACAGGTAAATGTAGGTAATGTCTAACTAAACAATACACTCTGATATTACTTATCCAAAGACACCACAGGCACTGAGAGCTCAACGTTATTTATTTCCACCCAAGGATACCTTTTAATTCTTATTATTCCCAATATCTATAACAGGAGACAGTTCAATATCCCTGGAGCGAGACCCCAATATATGTGGTAATGTGGGATGTTATAAATATTTATAGGGGACTTAGTGTACTGACTGAGATCAGCTGTGAAGGTATCTGTATCTAATAGGTGTAGTGTTTTACAGATAACCTTACTTGCTACCACATTTATAACTCAGTCAGAATTATTCTGGAATATTGTGATGACTACGTTAAATGTCTAGGGTTATGTAAATGATGAAGTGTAAGTCACAACAACAACAGACAGATAAACAATTTAATTTATTCCACCACACTTGACAACACTGTGACACTCACACACATTTAACACTCTATAAGACTATCTTAAATGAGTCACTGGTAAAGTTTCAAATATTTATGTATTAATTACTTTCACTATTATATATGTCCTGATTCAACTACAAAGTGAACCAGGAATCACAATCAATTGTAATCACAATTTATATATACATAATTTATAAATAGGAACTTAGTAGTGACATATTTTATTAATATTATCCTATGTGTGTCAGTTGTGTAGTAGTACTATGAGGTAATACTGGTTTTGTTTTTCAAGCTATGTTGTTATTTGTCATCATGACTTCAAGTGTTTGTTTAGCTGGGAAATAGTATGGGGAAAAAGTTCACAGTTCCTGTCAATTTAAACAAGGTATTGTCCCTCTTTTTTATTAAAATGTCAATTTTTGAGGGGACACATAATGTTGAGCTCCACTGGCCACACAGGCTTAACTTTCGGGATGGTGGCAGGAAAAGACTCCTCTGCTCGATTGCTCCCCTGTGTTTTGGAGACACCTCACTAGTCGCTATCTGGACCCAGGAGTATGCTGTCAGCCTCCAGATTCAGCAAAGCTCAGACCAGGTGCTGCTTCAATAACATAGGACCACAGTCCCACAATTCATGGAAATAATACAGAATTACGTTGACTGGCAATGAATAGGCACAAAATCCGATCTGCCGATGTCCCAGGCTTTTATTTAGAAAAATATGCACTGGCGCTCAACGCACTGGTTCTTTAGTAAGTTTATTTGAAAATGTGGTGCTGAACTAACGCTTCAAATTGCCTATATTGGCGGGTCTAACCAATCAAGCCATGTTTACACAAGCGTTTGAAAAAAAGTACTCCTACTCACGTTTCCCTAACAACAAAGAATCAATATTTATAGCCCGACTAATCGTGTTTAGCCTTACATTTACTTTCCGCCAATCAAATAGGAGGTAACATGGGGACCTATTTCCCGTACAATGGTGGTGTGAAAATCTGCCACTGAGCGATTCTGATTTTGGTGTTGTCTGACATCCCTCACTATTTCTTTTGGCTATAATTTGTCAATTCCTAGACTATTTGCGTAACGTTTAACATATTCTTTGTCAGCAAGTCCTAAGGAACCCAAATATATAAATTTAATGGGGCTAAGGGGCTGCGTTCAAAATATGTATTTTCTAGGATAGTCGTGTAGTTGTTTTTTTATTTTTTATGTTTAGAACCGCCACCTGTCCTGCTGTACTGTCAGACTAATGTCAGGATTTTAGACATAAAACAGTAGAATGTCATGTTTCCTAATAAGTGTTTTGTAAGTTTTTAAAACCTAACTCTCGTATGGGTAGTGTTTTTTATCACTGTCGATTTGAAAAAAGCTAGTGCTTGTGGCCTTACACGCGTGATGGTAGTAATTGTATAGCGAGACGCGTGTTAGTGTATAAAATGACATGAATGGAATATTAATATAGGTCAGCTTGCGTATCTCAAGATTTTTCTTAGAAAGGCAGTACACGTTTTATTGAAGAAAGCGTGTAGTGATGCAGTAGGCTTTTACTATCCACGTGAAACGTTACAATTTGCAGACGAAGTAGAAAACAAGGGGGATTTCGAGTACAGTCATTGTGACAGCACTGTTCTTTACCATTCTTCTTTCCTTTTATTGAAGTTATTTGTTAGGCTTTACATTTACTTTTTAATTTATATATGTGGATTAGAATTTCACACGACAGGGACGTCAATGTGGTTTGCACCAGCATAGTGTTCGATGAGTGCATTTGCAGCTTTTTTCCCGAGAGCATATTTTCACCTTGTTTGATTGTGATGTGATTTTTGTAAGGTTCTTCGTTGTTCAAAGCTCTAACTAGTTTCCACAGCTTGTTCTCTTCTTTATCTAGGTTGAGATTTTCTGTTGTTTGTCTCCAGCAGTCTCTTGTTGTTTGGTTTAATGTTCTTCTGTACTTTGCAGTGGTTGCTTTGAGCAAGATGTTTGCCTCAGTAGTTTGTTCTGTTTCTGCCGTGTCTCTGGCTTGTGTACCTCATCTTCACGTTTTTGCAGTTCTTCATTCCAGTATGGTTTATAGTTCTTTCTTGCCCCTCTCGGAATAGTCTCAATAGCTGCTTGAAGTATTGCTCTATTAACCCTTTGAACCCTGGCCACCCAGCCTGTAAAATCCCATTCCCCTGGGCTCCTGAGCAAAAAATGCACAAAACAGACACATAAGCAAAACTAGTTACTGTGACCCAACAATATAGTCAGTTTTAACTATTGTATCTTAAATTGACTAACCTGATCATCTCCAATATTCCTGCTTAGTGTGCCAGTCCTCCCAGCAAGTAGACCCTTCCTTTAGGCACAGATAGCTTTCACAATATTTCACCAGAATTTAGTCTTCACTTTTTTGAATGGTCTGTCTTTGTAGGCCATGTCTGGGAAGTCACTAACATGTTTGTTGAATTTGTATGCACACACAACACAAATGTTATTGCCAGTAGCTTGTGGAGACACTTGAGGATGATGCAAGCCCACATTTTGCAGCCTCTGATGTGCATCAACACGGTTGTGAAGCTTCATTGCCGCTGTTCTGTAATCGCCAATGAGTGATAAACAGATTTCATTCATGAACATACCAAATGTTCTGTAGCGTCTTCCAGTTACATTGTGGGGATTGTATTTATTCATTAGTATATAGGCATTATTGCATGCCCACATGAAAAATTTCACTGTGAGCCGTCGAGGCCAGCGATAATGCCGGCGCGTTTTATTGAGACGACAAACTTGGTCGTTGACATCGCAGCCACCCATGAAAGTATTGTAGTCAATACAAAGTTGTGGAGTTTGAACATCCACAGTTGTTCCATCTTTGTTTCTCCTTCTAACAGTTCCCATTTCTGTTGGGTTATGATAATTAGATATAAAATTGATGGGTCTTTGGTCCATCCATACAAGGCAAACAATGTTATTGAAACAGACAAATTCTGATTGCCCCCTGCGCATTTTCTTCTTTCCTGACAGTTCTTTTGGATAATATTTCCTATTTGTCATTGCTGTCCCTACTGCAAGTGTTCCATAATCACTGTATAACTTGTCAAAGAGAGTTACACTGTTATAAAATCTGTCCATGACAAGAATATGGTTTTTGTTTGCCAAATCACCTGAAGTCAAAATCCTGATGACGACACTACCAACAACACCGAGTTCTGGAATAACATCCTCTGTTTTTCCAGTGTAAATTTCCAAATTTAGAATATAGCCCGAGCTCGCTTCACATGCCATGTAAGCCTTTATTCCCCACTTTACGGGCTTTGATTTTATGTATTGTTTGAAGGCAAGTCTGCTTTTAGTGGGGATCATGCCCTCGTCTAAACTCAAGTGTTGTGAGGGTGAATAATAATATCGAAATCTTGGAAGCAACAAATTCAGCATGGGCCTTACTTTGTACAGTTTATCTGCTTTATCCAGAGCAGGGTCCTCTTCATCTACAAGATGAAGAAATGTCCATATAGCAAGAAAGCGATCGTGTTCCATTACAGTGCGAAATCCAGGAGTTTGCGAAATGAAGTTCGAAGACGAGCTGGACCAGTAATCTTCGTAACGTGGTTTATTCACACTGTGCCCCATTTGAAGACGCAGTCCAAAGAATGCTTTTACCTCTGGCACTGTTACATCTTTATAATTTTTAGCATAGTAGCTGGTTGGCTTTTTGCTTTTTACTTGCTCAGCACGTCTGTTTGTCTGCTCACACAAATTGTGCCAGAAATTACTGTTGAGGAAAAGTTCCAAAATTTAAATGGCTTTACTCTCAGGAGAAATGGAATTTGGAATATTCTTAGGGCCTATCTGTTCCACAAATGTTGTGTCTACGGTAAACATAGGTCTAAATATATTTGCGGTAGACCAACCTGTATCAAATTTACTTGATACATTGTGTGGGATACGCCCCTTTCCACGCCCCTGCACCATAGCCCGATCCCCTGAGGGGCCAGGAACAGGGTTAGAACTAGTTTGATCATAATCTGATTCACAAGTTCCGTCACTCAATTCATTTTCGATGTCACTTTCACAATAATCACCATCTAAATCTAATTCATCATCCTCCGAATCATTGAGCACAAGTTCAACAGCTTGTTCCGTTGTTAGCCTTTTAGAATGGCTATTTCCTGGATTTTCAACACGCCTTTTCATTGTGAAAACAGTTTAAAAATTGCAAAATATTATCACGTCGTGGGCGCCGCCATCTTGGTCTAACATTCCACGAGATATGTGTACTTCCTGACGTCATTATTTTTTACACATTTCCATTCCCACCCCATTTTGCTAAGCTAGGTGTGTCAGACCGAGATTACGATCTCTCGGGGAGAGGATTTTTTACGCACGGACCGAAATTTCGGGACCTCGGGTTCAAAAGGTTAAAGCTTTCAACCATATATTTCATGCTGTTGTTTCGTGTGTTGATGGTCTCGCAAAGGCTGTCAGTCAGCACTGCAAAACTGTCCCAGTCTCTTTTGTAATTACATCGGGGCAATGGTTTCACTTCATGGGGAACATACTCCATATTAACCACTAGCTTTATTGGTCTGTGGTCGCTGCCTGCTAGCTGGCCAAGTACCTGTCGGCCAATTTTGTGAAGGATGTCCCCTGTGGCAAAAGCTAGGTCTGGAGTAGAAGTGGTGTGCCATCTTCTAGAGTAGAAACTAGGTTTATCATCTGGCCTGTTGATAAGGTGAAGATTTGTGTCTATCTCCCAGTCCCCCACTTCTTCTCCTCTACTGTCTGTACTCGGATATCCCCATCTTTCCGAGTGGCTGTTGAAATCTCCGACCACTATGCAGTTTGAGCTCTTTATTTCCATACTTGCAAGTGACAGGTCTTTGCTTGGTGGACCATACAAATTGTAGATACGCATGTCTGTGTCCTTTATTTTAATGTCAACCCCTAAAATTTCCGACTGGTCGTTGAAGTTCACGGATACCTCGCTACTTGGTATTGAGTTTCGGGTAAGTAATAACACACCTTCTTTGTGTCCTTCTCGATCGAGTCGGAAAGCCTGGTATCCTCTTATTGAGAATCTGTGGTTGCTGTTGAGATGTGTTTCTTGGATGCAAGCCACATCTATTTGATCCTCATAAAGGCGGTTTTTTAGGGGGACTTTTTTGTTGAGAACTCCTTCTGCATTCCACTGCAGAATGTTGAGTGTTCTTGGTGTTTGGTCAATAGCTTTTGCCCTTTCCCTCTGTACCTTGACTCCACAATTCAGGGGAAGGTGACCACCAGTAGTATAGATTGGATCCCTTCGAGGCGGGGGGTCCGGCACTCTCGCCGCCTGGCCAGACTCCACGGGATGGGCACCACAACGCTTAAATTGTATTTGTGACATCTTCATTAGGCGAAGTACGTTGCACTGTTTCGTTGAGCATGTAGCCCAGTGCATCCGATTTCAACAAGCGTTTCTGTAGGGTTGCATTCCTTAGCCCTTGACTGTCCCCAGCCTACCTGCAAGGCAGCAGGTGGTTTAAAATCAGAGTTTTCCTTCTAGACGAACTGCCTTCCAAGGCTTACAAGCTTCATCTACCCGGGATTTAACCCATGCCTGGGGTTTGGGTTGATGCTGGCCAGAGCATAGTCCACTCGCTGGTGGGTACTGCGCCTACACTGTAAGGGGTCCCAAACTACTCCCGATAGACGACAAACAGTAAAGAATGAGACAAGAAAGCATTTAACCCATGAAGTGGGAGTGGATTGGTGCAGACCAGAGCATATACCACTCGCCGGTGGGTTCTGCATCTACACCTATAGGGTTCCACCCACTCCTCAGCCCATTTAGTCTGGCCCCTCACCAAGGACCGGTCCGGCTTGGGTGACCCTGCCAGGAGTAAAACTCCCGCCGGCATAGCTCCCGGGATCATTGGGGCTCTCCAACCAACGGCAGTGGTGTCTTATAATTTGTAACATTTCATAAAGCATCATTTTAATGAACGTTGCTTGAATGTGACTTAAAATATCTATGGAAGCATGACAGATTAAAAAATGAGTGGTAGGAAATTCTTAACTGTCAATACTGTCTACAAATTGTTAACTGTTTTTATTTATAACAGAAGAATATTTTCAAATAAGTTTTATATCTTAGAGAGGCAGTTCTGAAGTGAAATATCCAAATGTCTTCTTTCTGCGATTGGATACAGCAGACAAGTTAGTCTGCATAAGAGATTCTTAAAAAAAAAATTCAATTGTAATGAAAGAAAAATGTATGGATTGTTTGCATCCATCTGTGCTGATTTCAAATTCACACTCTTCATTTCATAACAGGAGATAAGGAAAAGACACAGAAGATGGCACAAATGGCTTGGACATTCATAAATGACAGGTGAAATTGATTTACAGAGCTTTAAGATTACAGAGTTTGCTGTTGCCATTTTGAGTTTTCCATTTAACTCTCAGCATTCTTGCACTTCATATACAAGTACATTTTAGTTAAGTTGGTGAATATTTCCTTCTTTTGCTAACATTAAAAAATATATATACATGTTTGCTCTTGTGTGTATATGTGAAAGCTTGAAAGACTAATAATTAACACACCTTAAACTTCTTGTTGTTATTCACTCTCATACAGTCATAAATCTGTCTTTGTAAATAAGGTTGTATGCTTCAGAATGCTTTTATTGTCATTTAGTTTCTCTGAGGAGAGTAGGGTTTTACTGTGTTGTCGATCTGCTTCTCTCATGTAGCCAGCACTATATCAGTCTATCTTGGGTTTCTCGTATAACCAATTTAACACTCTTCAAATGGGAATTAGAAAACATACAGCTTGGCAGAGTGATTTCAGAGTTTAAAAAAAAATAAAAAAAGTAAAGTAAAGTCTGCAAAAAAAAATTGTGCTTTTATGTATTTTGATGTTGATACAATGTTTAAAAAAATGAACACAACCATTGCATTTGTTCCAACTGCAATTTAGATTCTTTTTAGTTCAACTCAAGTCACCAATACTTGTAATAAATGCATTCTGATTGTTATTACAGTGCAGGCAGTAGTGACAGAGCAGTGATTATCATGGCTACTTGTAAGCAGCACCGCTGCAATCTATGTTTTAGAAGAAATAAACATATACCGTAAAATACGCACAATTTTTACTCATTTTTGCCCGCTAAAACTCGAGTGCGTATTATACGCGAGTACTAAAAAATATGTAATTTTCGATATCGAAAGTAACCTACATTGGAAAGTCTGTCAAGTTTTTGTCACAATCTGACAGTGAAAATGGCGCAAAATTGAATGTGCCATGTGTTTTCTTATGTGTCAGACATTTTTGCAAAACGCATTTCGCACTCTTGGTCTTCAATCTGTTTTGATATTAAGCTTGGTTGTGAAGTTTGTCATTTGATTATTTTGAGCCCTAAAAATGAATTCGAGAAAATGTTGTACTGCAGCAGAAAAGCTCTTAGTGGTAAAATATGCAGAATCTAACAGCAATCTGGCAGGAAGTCTGCATTTTTCCATTAACGAGTGCAACATTCGATTATGGCGAAAAAACAAAGAGGCGCTGCAAGTGTTGCCTAGTAAGAAAAAGGCGAATCGTGGGTCACTACCAAATCTTCCAGACCTAGAAAAAAACATTATTGGAGTGGGTAGTGGACAGAAGGCAACAAGGCATCGGCGTTTCATGCATTGAAATCCGACTTAAAGCTCTGGAACTTAAAAAATCTCGTACAGGCACAACAGCATTTAAAACGTCATATGAATGGGCAGTTCGTTTTATGAAGCGACATGGTCTTTCAGTTCGTCGAAGAACTACTATCGCGCAGCATCTTCCATCTTCTTTCAGTTTTTTAACAAATGTTTCATAAAATAAAATCTTGAAAAATTATGGTGCGTATTATACACGGATTTCCATTTTACCAGAAAATGTTGGGCTAAATCAAGTATGCGTATTATACACGAGTGCGTATTATACGCGAGATTTTACGGTAATTCGCTATTCCAGATAGTGCTTGATACATACAGCATAGTTACCACTCTGGAAAGGTGATGGACCTCAGTATTTAGAATTCAGATTTGTTCAATTAGGATACCTGTTACTCCAGATGGCGAATTTATGCAGTGCGCCTTTACAACACTCAACAAGCATTTCTGGCCCCAGCCATTTTTCAGTGTCCTACTCAAACCTTCCTGCAGTCTTCTACAAAGAAATGTCTGCAGTGATCACCTACACATAGTGTTTAATGCAGATAGTGTCTTTATTGTGCTAAACACAATCAGTTTTGTGATCATTCTGCATTCAAGCTTGATGAATTAAGGTGTATATTTTCTCACTCTCGATACTAAACTGAGATAGAAAGTGTCTTTACAAATATTTTCTTTCTGTCAGTGAAAATATAATGAGATTCATAGAAGACATTTCAGACATATCAGGTGCAAACATATATTTTAAGTTTTTTTTTAAAGTGAGCAAAAGAAGGCAATATTTTTTTTGCCACAAACAGAAAGAGGATAAAGTGTTCACAAAATGAAACATGGAGAGCTACAGGGCTCTTGAAAATGTTCAATGACCCGTTAAAGCTGGGATATACACAGTGAAAGCAGCAGCAAAAATCATCTCAAGCAATGATAGCAGATGAATAGTCATCTTGGCAATCATAGGAGCCCAGTTAGTATTCCTCACAGGTGCCTTATTAGCTCTAAGTGTGGGAACCATATAAAGGAAATATTTTACTTTATCTGAAAATAGAATACAGATCTTATAATTCTTGTGATAGTGCTAGACTTATTTTATTATCCATACACCATTTTAAATAAACATCTAATTTAAACTGTATTTTTAAAAATACATATAGTGGACTTTCCGTAACCAAGTCATACCATCAATAAGTGGCAAACCCATAAATAAAGGCTCAGAGAAAGAAGTGATGAATGATATGGCTGCTATTTCGTTGAGTTTAAAATGAGATATTAATGCGAAAGAAACGAGGGTACAAGGCACATACCTTTCTGTAAGAAGGTGACATAGCAAACTGACGATTAGTTTTTCTTCAAACTGTGCGTAAAAATACTTTTGGGTGAAATTATTTACTGTTAATCAGAATCAACATCACTGCACTCCAGGCAAACCCATAGGTGCTCAGTCTTCCTCAGCTAATGTTGAAGGGTATGAATGCTAATGGATCCTGTTGTGCGGTCGTTTTGAAATCATGAAATGGAAGATGAGTCACACAATGTGGATAAAGCAGAGCGCAAGTAGCATCACAAATGGCCAAGTATTTCAAATAATTCAGACGAATTCGAAACGGTAATACTGTTGATGGCTGATACTTGCTTTGATGTTTCCAGACTGCATATTGTATTGCAGTTTCGAGTTTTACTGGACAATGACATCTGCCTTTATAAAAGGGGTGTTAAATGTAGTCAGCAGAATGCGGGTATTCTTATTTAGCACTGATACTGATGGAAGCATTGACTCTGATAAGAAACAATTTCCTTTAGAATTAACAGTGCAAGGTTCTAATGGTTTGTTCAGTGCAGAGCTACTGGCCCTTCCTGAATGCCGTATGTCTACTACTGGGCAAAATATCTTTAATATCATTAATGGAATAACCCCAGAAAGTGAAGAGTACAACCCACTGAATGAGTTACTTTTTGCAGACAGCCAAAGCCGTGTGGAAAATGCAACATGAAGATCAGCACAGCAAAGGCAGAAACAATGAAGATTAGTATATCACCAGGTGCACATATCATATATGTCAACAACATCAAGCTTAAACAGGCACAAGAGTTCAAGTACCTAGGAAGCATTTTTACAGAAAATGGAAGACTTGACAGAGAAATTAAAACGAGATGTCAGAAGGCCAGTGCAGTGACTTAAGAGCTGTCACCACTACTCAAACATCAGAATATCAGTTTATAAACTAAACCATAGCTGATAGATGCTAAACTCTAACCGACTCTTTGCTGTCAGTGTTGAACATGGTCCCTGACCAAAGTACAGGAGAGGAAAGTCTCATCCTGTGAGATGAAATGCTTAAGGAAAGCCATTGATGTTAGAAGGGGAGACAGAATGAGGAATGACGACATCAGAAACATTGTAGGAATTACATTCTGCATCAAATATAGAGAGACTGAAAATTAACTGGTTTGGCCATCTCATGAGAATGGAGCCCGATAAATTGCCACTACATGCCAACAACAGTGGACAATCTGGTTTCATGGCACGGGGAAGACCAACAGGCAGATGGATAGACAACATCACAGAAATCCTATAACAACACTTGCTTACAGCAACCAATGCGACTTTCTGCTCAGTTACGCAAATTTCAGCTCCCCGCTACACTTCACAGCATACGTGGAATGAGAAAGTAAGTTACCCAAGACAGAAGATTTGCCATCCATAATATTCATTGAAAATTGTCTTGCACTTGGCCATGATAATTGTAATATGACTGATAGAGAGGCAACTTAAGTTGGCAATACAGCACGTGTTCTCTTGCTTGATTCAATGTGTACTACATTCCTAAGAGAGGCAAGTCTAGAGAAAAGTCCGAAAGAATATTTGGCTGTTTTCCAGCATTAAAAAAAAGTATGATGAGTTATAAGACAGAAGTAATGGTCATCTCAAAAAAAAAAAGAGCTTCCCCAGAATGCACTATCAAAGTAAATGGAACAGTTTTAAAACAGGTCAATAAATTTAAATACTTGGGCACATTAATTACAATCGATGGAAGATGCATCTCAGAAGTGAAGAGCAGAACAGCAGCATTCTATAAAATGAAGAGTATGTTATACATTGTAAGTAAGAAAGAGAGTTCTTCAGTGTAATACTGAACAGTTTGACATCATGGCATGGAAAGAAGTCAACAGCAGAATTGATAAATTGTACTGGAGACAGGAAGTTGTGGAGAGACATGATCTCCTACGCCACTAGGCACGGCACTTGATGATGATGATGTACAAGTTCAAAAGTAATCAGAAAGATGATATAGATATTGTGAAAAAACTTCTTGTTAGAGAAGTAACCCTCTTGCATTTTTTAAATATTTGTATATTGTAATGTTCCATAATGCTGAAGATTACCATATGTCAGCCAGAATGAATACATAATTTCTTATAATTATGGCTGTTAGAAATGTTAGTAGGGGTAAGTGGGCTTCTTAATTTAGATGTATTCTGCAGACCCTGTTTTAAGTAAGTATGTTTAATAGTTTTTAATCATTTAATTAAATAATTGTTCTCAAAATTAATTGTTTTCATTAGAAATATTGACTTTTCACATTTACAGTTTCCCACATATTTTATGCTCAAAGTACACTTTGGCCATCAAAAAAAAAAAAACCAAGTGTGTTTGTGAAATTTGAAGATTTGTGTGCTTACAAGATTAATTGAAATTTTGCCTTGAACTTGTTCTGAATGGTCACTGCTTGAACAGCACATGACCTTTCATGTAAACTGACCTCTTTCCTAGAATTTCTACCAGATTAAATTTTTTTTTCCCTCTTTCTCAGTTTGTGCACCACGCTGTGCTTACAGTGGGAACCAGAAATTGTGGCAGTGTCTCTTATGTACCTTTCATCACGCCTTACAAAGTTTGAACCTTCAGACTGGGCTGGTAGAGACAGTAGTAAAAGTAAATGGTGGGAGGACTTCATTGAAGGAATGTCGATGGAATTGATGGAAGGTAGTTGGAAAGCTATGTGTTACTAGAATTTATATCATGTCAGATGTAACTTTTAATATAATAAGAGGCATATAGCAGGTGTGGTGAACTAGGTGGCCTTTGGGATCTGCAATACAGGAGAAAATTTAGGAAAGAACCATCAATATATTTTTGCAAAAAAAATTTATATATTAATTATTTGTCAAAATTTTTAAAAAGTTGTCTTAAACATTAATGTCACTGGTGTTATCACCTTCCTAGGTATGTTTTAGTAGTATCTCTATGGTAAATATATAATATAATCTTTTTTGAACATTATTCAGAAAATGTTTTATATAATTTTGTGTAAATAATGAGAACTGCACCACAGGCTCACGTGAGCTGCGCTAAGGTCACCCTGGGTATGTAGATTACAGATGTTTATTAATGCTTGTAGTAGTGATCAGCTTTGAAAGATATAAAATAATATAGCATTTTACTTATTATCACACAAGCCTTTATATACTAGCTACGGAGCCGCGCTGGTGTAATGGTTACCACATTGCGCTAGCGATCAGGTTTTCAAGGTTCAAGCCCGGCTTGGGCATTTGTAGGAGTGTCATCGACCGGGATTTTGACTGAATAACCTGAACGGCTCCTGAGATAAACCCTCTGTGGGTGGGAAGGAGCGAAGCTCCTGACCTGGTTGGAAGGAAAGTCCACAGGCTCCCCAGCCTTGCAAATGACATGTCATTGGGCCGAAGGGCTAAAAGCCCAAGTGCCGCTGGTTTAAGAAAAAGAAAAAAAATATACTAGCTAGGGTGGAGGGAGAAATAAGGTGCTAACTACCTTCCCCTTCATCACTAAGGCTATACCACTGTTGTCCTAAATAACTTATATCAAGAACTACACATAGGCTCGTATTGCCGGAGGCATGACACAACAACAGTGGGTGACATATGACTAATGCTCATGAAACAGCTTATATTCCGTTTATTCAATTAAACACATGACCACACATGGCCTGATGAAAATACAACATTACGACTATATACATGCCACAACAGGGAATGCATGTACTAATATCAATCTATAGAACGGGTAATCTGGCTACCACAATCCTAACATGAACATCGCACCATCATGCAGGAAAAACCTACATAGTAACACTGACTGTGAAAATGCACGACAGTAACTTAGCATGTACCAAACTCAACGCTAAGTAAATAACCACTTCCCTGGAATCCTTAATAGCAGAAATAGATAACGTTAGGAATAGGGCTCAAATGGCGGGCAACGCGTCACTCTTAGATATCACATACCGCCGAAGCTGGCATATCAGAAACTACCTCCGCCATGGATGGCAGTCAAATCTCCACTGACTAAATTCGCGCCAGCCTTGCGCAGTCCGTTACTTCCGCTGATCACATGACTATCAGGACGGTTTTGGACCGTCTAACAACATAGAAATACGCCGTGACATCCACCCCCCAAGAAAGAAATTTCTCCACCTGGAGGGTGCTGGACCCCTGACACCCCTTGAAAGGTGAAGGCCCACATGCCACATGCAAGCATACCCTCAAGTGACCTGTCAATGCCCGACTGGGACAAACAAAATACCTCATCTATACCAAATATGAAACAAGATTATAACATGTATACACAATAACTGCCCCCCAAGGTTCTGGCAGCCGTTAAAAAAAAGCTACGGCAACCTTCCCTGGGGACCACTACCCTTACGCCCCATGGGGGCGGTTTCTTAAACATCCGTGGTAAACAAAATAGAAGTTACATCAATGCTAGTCATTAATCCTGAATTAGAGTATAATACGTTGCCTTAATGACACATGAAAGCAATGACGAACACCATTATAAGTAAGTGAAACATTCAAATATGAATAGTAAGTCCACTTTACATGGTTTACGATTACTTGTTGAACCCAATGTCATAGCCAAAATCGACACATCATGGGAAGCTCCTGTCCTTTTCAAAAAATGACAATCAGGACATCTTGTCCTGGAACGTGATGAGGCTCCGACAAGAATGTGAGTGTAAACAATGAGTGTGTATCTGAATGTCAGTACGCGAATGGTAGAATGATTCGATAGAGTTGACAGGTTGGTAGTACATCACTCATACTCACACTGTTCGAATTCAAGAAGTACTGGAACTACGGTGGTCT
This sequence comes from Oreohelix idahoensis, assembly GCA_024509875.1. Taxonomy (NCBI): domain Eukaryota; kingdom Metazoa; phylum Mollusca; class Gastropoda; order Stylommatophora; family Oreohelicidae; genus Oreohelix; species Oreohelix idahoensis. Next base: position 24,376 of record JAMPIV010006499.1, on the reverse strand, counting down.
TTTTATAACATTTAATGGGACGCACACTTGGACAGTACGTGTATGGTTACAGGAACAAATGTCGACATAGACAGCATAATGTTGATCACAGGAATATCATCTTAAGTTAGCATTCATGCTTGGCAAATATCATAATGGAGCATTCGTAAATAAGCATTCAGCGTTCCATCATGTAAATCATCTGGCTTTACTGACTGGGCACGTCAGACCATAACCAATACATAGGAAGGCTCCTAGACCTAACCTCGTCTAGCGAATATTCCTTCACGTAAAGTTCAATATATATATATTTCATAATATAGGAATCCCAGACATGGGTTCTCACATGTAGCAGTGATCTCTTGGTTCATCGAGCGATAGTACAGGCATCCCTTTTTCTCACTCGATAAATACAAAGTATATGAAATTTCAACATGGCTGTTCTCTCTCTCGTGAGCTTCACTCACTATAGAATATAGACCAAAATTAGTCATTCATTAAATGTCCTCATTTTTTCATAGGTTCTCTCATAGAGGTAATTGAATAATATCATACAATCCAGTGCTGATACATAGGAATGTCTTCTTCCTTTGAATGGATATTCTTTTTAAAAGTACCACTGTGCATCTGCTTATCAACAACGATGGCGAAGCCCAAGTTCATAATAAATTGTGGTTTTACCTTTTTATGCGAAATATAACTTTGCCATTCCTTGGCAAAAGAGAATAAACACTGGGGTAAAGTACATACAACATGTCTAAATGATTATCACTTTTCCCCACCATATATAGATCACTATTTCGGCAAAAAGCCTGCTACAACAAAACTCGGCATCCCACAGGATGACAGCCATGGATCACACCCTTTGCTAGCGATACTTCCGCTGCATAGCCTTTGACCTTTTCTAGCGACAACCAAATTAGTTCGACTTAGAAATGCAAAGATATCCATATATAAGACAGACTCGTCCTACTCATACAAACACTACGTATAAATTCAGGCCATAGATATACTGAAGCAAGAACAATCTATTCCTACCCAGCCACAGAATAAATCGCAGTAGGCCTAGAGTCGTCTGCGGAGTCCGATCGAAGATGACAGAACTATTTTCAAGGGAAGCAACCCAAAAATGACTTCTCCTTAAGCACTTAAAAAGGAAATACTTTGCTTACAAAATATTTGCGAACATAATAAGAATATAAATGTATTATATTGCAAGATAGTAAAAATTGCCCTTTACACTCTCCCTTGCTATTGCTGGACTATCAGCAGGTGGTTATGAAGCAACGACATGTGCTTACACCTGACTGCATCACGCGCACCCCATCTATTCGCGAATGTAACTAGCACTATCTTCGTACTGTCCCTGCAACAACAAGACCTCCACAAACTTCACTGGTGCGACCTCATTAAATGCACGTCTGAGTGTGCGCCAACTAGCACTCAGGGGGACATTGCGGACCCATACCGTGCAGTCACTTGCTACCAGGGCCTTGGACACACCTTTATGGTTCCTATTCCTGCGCCTTGGCACCGGACTGTGCGTACCCAAGGATGCCTGCCCCACACCCTGTCGCTGATGCACTTTCTTCTCAGGTGGTGATAAAGCGATCACCTGATCGACAGCCACGGGAACCCGGTGCCGTTGGGACACCACACTAACATCTCCCGTAACGTCATGCACCCCTCGTACATTGCCGACGATCAAGTCGGCGACAGGATTGTTGAGGACAAACGCGTTCACTCTACCTGATAGTAACGGGGTGTCCACATTAATACACTCCTGGGGGTAAGACTCAACTTTGCCCCCAAATGTGGTGCACTTCACAATTTTGCTTGTGAGGCAGGATTCGACGATACAGGAACGGCGAACCCCAACTGTAGTGCACCCTGTGTCTCTCATCACCAAAACTGGTTTCTTCTCCACCACACCTCCACGGAGCACTAAATTCCCAGTCTCATGGACCGCAGACAGGCGCTGTAGTGCATGTCCGCACTGTAACACTACACTCTCGTCTGAATGAAACAGAGGTCGGCACCCCACACAGTCCTCGCTATTGACTGTGTCCAACACGCACATGGAATTCGCGTGTTCGATCGGGGTAGCACACATGTCAGCATTATGTCCCCTGCCATTGCACGTGTAACATCGGCGTTCCCTATTTGATTCGCCACGTGGGCTCCTAATAGGACTGCTAACCGGTGACTATTGCGCCTCGGAGTCAGATCGACTCTCCGAGGATCCACTCCTCTGCTTGACCTGTTTCTCTTTAGAGTGGTTATCTTCCTTTCGAGACTCATCAAAGTGCACTTGCTTACACATTTGGCGCTCTTCTCCGTCACTATCGCTAACAGAGTGTCGGTTGTTCCACCTCAGCTGGAACCTCTGACGCGTTCTGAAATTATCGTACTTGCCTCTGAATGGCTGATAGGGCCGGGTGACCTATTGAACCTCTGCTTATGTGAACCCTCAGCGCTACCCGACCCCCGCGACTAGGGCATCAGACAGCCCAGACCGATTGATGGGCTTGCCCGGATGGGCCAGGACATAATGGTGGCCCAACTGTGCCATGGAATCAATGTCCTTTGGCTGGCACTCTTGGAAAAATGCTACCAACTCAGTAGAGCAAGACGACAACACTTTGTCCTGTAGCATTAGATCAACCAAGCCATTAAAGTCCTTTATGATTCCTTCCAACTCGATCCATCTATTCAGCAGACGCTTGATCTTCGAGATGAAGTCCTGTTCTGCACTTGGGGTCGCGTTCCTAAACCGTGTACGATATCCGTCTGCCGTCAGATGAAATTTCCTGAGCAGTCGTTCTTTCACCTTCTCATAATCAGCTCTATCTTCCACTGGGAGGCTGTAAAAAGTCTCCATCGCTGGCCCAACCAATAATGTGGACAACAGAGATGGTCACTCGTCTCTGTTAGCCTTCCAGGCAACACAATTTGGCCTCAAATTTCTCGAGGAAGAAGTCTAAACTATCTATTTTATCGCTAAAATTCGGTAACCGTAGCCTAAAGGGACAATGGGACTCCCTCGGAGTTGAGTTCTGACCACTCGCACCTACTTCTAGCTTTTTTAGTTCTATTTCAGCCACAATCTTCTTCTCTTCCAATGCTACTCTCATTCTCTCTACTTCTATATCTCCTTTCATCTTCATCTCCTGTACATCTCTATCTTCTTTCATCTTCTTCTCTTGTAACTCTCTATGTTCTTTCATCTTCTCTTCCAATGCTACTCTCATTCTCTCCACTTCCATCTCTCTATCTTCTTCTCTTGTAACTCTCTATCTTCTTTCATCTTCATCTCCTGTACCTCTCTATCTTCTTTCATCTTCTTTTCTTGTAAATCTAGCTCTCTCTCTCTCTTTTAGCTGCTACTCTTCTTTCTTAAGTTCTCGTTCCTGCACACGTAAATCTCTTAAGGCATCCTGATTCTCTTTTGAGTGGAATTCTGCCTTGGCAAAATCCGACAATTCTTTCCCAGTGTAACCACACTCCTTGCCTACCTTAATAAACTCTTGGTACTCCATAATGTACCCTCTTAAGTAACTCAATATAAATATCCTAGTCTTACAAGAGTTGTAACAAGTATATAAGTGTTGATCACCTATACCCTCAATAAATCTGAGTGTAAATCTTATCACCGCAATACACCACCTCAATCTATACTCTTAATAAATCTGTGTATAATTATTCTCACCACAATACACCACCTCAATTTATACTGCCAATAAATATGTGTATAAATATTCTCACCACAATACACCACCTCAATTTGTACTGTCAATAAATATCTGTATAAATCCTCTCACCACAATACACCACTTCAATTTATACTGCCAATAAATATGTGTATAAATATTCTCACCACAACACACCACCTCAATTTGTACTGTCAATAAATAAGTGTATAAATCCTCTCACCACAATACACCACCTCCTTAGGGTCTACTCGCTTAAGTAAATGGTCGAAGGTGACAATATTTTGTCCTCAAATAGTAACTCACTAACCAGGTTCGCTATTATTAACAATAGCAACCAAATGTAACTCTCCTGCTTTACAGTAACCGCAGGTTATGTAACAGTCCACAGTATTCAAGGGCACTGATGCACAAGCTGATCAAAAACTAAGCCCTTTTACACTATATCCTAAGAGCACCAATACTAGTGCTGTAGAGTAACAATATGAAAATTACTACTTAGTATGTCCATTTGTGGTAAACAAGAACAATGAAAAGATGAATCAACAAACACTGTGTTACCACGAAAACTGCAAGTCACGTCGGATAGGACGATAGACTAAGCTAGAACAGAAGCAGCATGATATGTACACTACGTGACTGAAAACATACAAAAACACAGGATACTTGCTGAACGTATGTACAAGATAGCAAGAAGGACACATAAGAATACACTACTTAAACACGACGGTAAGGATTACTTAATGTACACGACAACGTATACACGAACCACACTAGTACAACTAACGAATACTGTGGTCGTTTGTTCAGCAGGGCAGCTACAGGAATTCACATCTGCTACGCTCCACCACTAAACAAACACAGCCACATAAAGAATCAGTCTAATCCAATCTTTTCCCACTTGGAGACCAGAAAGGATTAAACTCGCCACCCTTCCACCCTAATATATTAATAGTAATTGACGCAACAACCACAACACACAACAATGAAGTGCTGAGAGCTTGAGCACAACCACGCCTGATCAGGATCAGTGAACTGAAAATAATATCAAATACAAATAGTCAATATTAACTAGTCTATTATATAAATGTAAACAATACACAATAGTAGAAAAGAGAAAATCGTAAAAGAAATTGAAAACAAAAATCAGAAAATATAATGCATTGCAATACACAAAAAATACAAAAAGTATTAACTAAATAGCTGATCCAGCGCTGGACACAAGGATGAAGATCCACCAAGCTCCTCCGGCACGGATGACAAATGAAGACGACTACAGGACAGTCACAAGTACAGTCTCAAATATAACAGTCTTGTACCCACGTACAAGGTGATATCGTTTTGAAGACGCAGATATGTGCCCGCTAACTGTTCTTCAGCACAATGTCGTCAAAGGCGTCAGAAAATCATTCATAACAGTCATCCAAACCGCTATTCAGTCGTGAGCTTCTTTCCACACAGTCGCGACTCACAGATACATCGGTCAGTCACCTGCTCGACACTGAGTACCGCAGTATGACAAGGAAACCATCTGATAGCAATGTGTGCTGTAACTCGAACAGATCAATAACAGCGATGGGTGCTGTAACTCGAACAGATCACTCACAGCTATGGGTGTTGTAACTCGAACAGATCAGTAACAGCGATGGATGCTGTAACTCGAACAAATCACTCACAGCGATGGGTGCTGTAAACTCTAACAGGTCAATAACAGTTCCCACCCACTTATGTACTAACCAGATAACACCATTCACATAGGTTGCTTCAGAAAACCCACCCACCTATTCCTCCAGCAAAATACCCCCCCCAACATATTAACAAAAACAATAATCCATAATCCACTCCAAACCCAACACCATCCAAAATAAATCTAATTTTCATTTCACCACCCCCACAATTCCCCTATCCTAACCACCAATCCCCTAACAATACCATTTCACTAATAATATCCTCGGAACACCAACCCCCATTCAAACCAACTACATACTAATTAAAGAACCCCCAAATAACTAATCATTATAAATTCCAAACCAAAATCAAACAAACACCCCCCCAAGCCAATGCACCAATCATAAGACCTAGAATCTAGAACCACCCCCAACATACCCCCCCCCCCACAAAGACCATTACCCCCACAAACCCCCCACCCCCCCTAATTAACCCCCGATCCTACCGGACCCCCCCAACCCCCCCCCCCCCTCCCACTGTAGACTATCCCCACCCCCTGTTACCCCCCCGACCCCCGTGTGTGAACCCCCTAACGATATCCCCCCCCAGTGTTTGATCAAGATACAACGATAGCGAGACCCCTCCCCCCCCCCCACCATACCCCCAACACTTAACGACCCCCCCATTGCCCAAGTAACCCCCATTATGGTCAAATCCCCCCCCCACATCCCCTCATAAAGTCCCCATCAAATGCTAAGTACCCTCCACCCCCTTTACTAATGTGACCCCCCCCCCATTGAAAATCCAACCATAAAGAAAAAATGGTATATCCCCATTGCTCTTAAGGACGTAATCCCCAAAATTCTGGAAACCTCAGGAGTGCGCATACATATTCCCCCCACACACCCCCCCAGTACACCATGTGTTCCCCCTTGTGGATGACCTGATCCCCACCTACACCTCCTTTTAGTGTCTTTTAAAAAAACATACACCTTATACCCACCACCCCATTCGTAACCCATATGTTTAGTCACCCCTGATCGCCCCCCGTGCGGTACCACCCAATTCCCCCCATGCAACTCAAGCCCCAACCCACTACAGGCCATTCCAAAAGACACATGTAAGAGCCCCCCACAACCCCTACCCCCCCCCCCCATCGAACCCCCACCCATGAACAGACCCAAAATGTGACCCCCACCCCACCCCCCTGACATATAGATCCCCCCATACCACATATTACTCCTAAAAACTGCAACCTCAAAGAGCAACTTAAACTTGAAAGGTGACCCCTAACCTATGGACCAACACTTGCCTAGACGAGTCCCCCCCCCCCAATTATGGAAACCCACATCCACCCCCTAACATCACCACCCCCTACCCTATGACCGTCTGCCTCCTCCATATTACATTTCATGGGGGGCTTCCATACGTAGTACCCCACATCTACATGCATCACAACGAGGTCCGCTTAACACCCCCTGTAGATGAGAACCCCAAGCATCGATACCGACATCCCACTACCCTAGTTGTTCAGCGGTTGTCATTTTACCTTGGCCATGTCCCCCCCCACCTCCCCGATGGTCTCCTTACACCGTCATCATAGTCCAATACCCTCATTATGGTGGCGTTACAATAACAGCCTGAATAATTGCCTTACACCCCCACTCCCCCACCCCCGTGGGGGAGGGGGAATACACACACACCAAACACAAAAATTCCCCAAAAAAAAAACCCAAAAAAAAAACCCATACCAATACAAATAAATCCCCCTAATCAAAACACCCACCCCCACCCCATATACTCCCTACCTCTACTTTTGCTGTTACTAAACACCACTACGATCCCCTACATAAATATCTGACCCTTTGTCTAATGACATAGATCCTACTTCCCCCCCCCACCTTTTAATATCCCTCTCCTATATCCCCCTAACCATGTATATCACTCTCATTGATGAAGTACCTATTATCAATACTAAAGCATCTCCCCGATATAGCAACCATCCCTTCCCATCACAAAACTTCCATTAAAATACAATTAACCCTTCAGTTTTTCACTGAAATTCATATCCATTGCAACTGTACCTCACCTTAATACAAACCTAACTCATCACGAGAGAATCAACAAAGTAAACACCTCTTTCCATACCCCCCAAACCATGATAACATAACACATCTGACACTAAAAAAAAACCCTATAATAAAATCCACCCAATCAATACACCCCCCCCAAACCACCCACAAAAACCCCCCTCCCCCTGCTGTACACCCACCACCACCCCCAGTCCGGACCAAACCCCCCCCCCCACCTCCTTACCCCCCTAATCCAAGTAACAACGACAACACATTAACAGCCCTCCGACATAAAATCATACCGAAATCCTAAATCGACATACAAATCGCATCTACTCAGCCCACCACCCGTCTGAGACATGCAACAATCCCAAGACGTACTCCTAATCAACAAAATTTCAAATCTATAATCTCTGTCCGACACCACTGTGTATCTAGCAACAACTCAAATAACTCATGCCTCTACTGTGTTAGTGCAAACTTGTCGTAGAGCTATCAATCACAGTAACCCCATCACTACCATAATGTTGAAGTTCTATTTAGTCTATACAACCAACATCCAATATCCCCATTACAGTCAGTCCCATTAACCCCATGTTGACCACGCCCCCCCAACTACTCCACTGTGTCTATCCGACCAATAACTATAGAGTCCTGAACTACAACATCCAGCCCTATACACATACCTTAAATTAATTACCACTCTTCATGCAGCCGAGTCATCTCTAATACCGTAACGTTTAAAATGTTTATCGTGCCTCCATCAAATACATTATACCCAGAACCTAATACTACTCCTATCGTACCAATCCAAAATTTCACTGCATGATCCCACCTAAACACACTTTAAGTATCACAGTCACTAAACAGAGATCTAACCACCCCACATGATCCATGATCCCCCCCACACCCTCCCACCCAAAACCTATCCCCCCCCTGAGTACCTCAAACTCCAACCATCACCTCAACCCCCCACCAAGCTCATCCCCTCCTCCCCCCATCCAGTAATCATCCCTCTACATTTACCCCTACCATTTTAATAATAGAAGTCCCTACCCCTATAAACCATTTAACATCTCGACTACCGTGATAATCTGCTACAACCTACACCCATACCCTCCCCCACTGCACCCCATAAACAATCAACTAACCTCTTAAACCAACGCAACTAACCACACCTATTCCTTATCGGACCAATACTCTGACCAAAAACATACCATATCTACACAAAGCATCCTCCACTCACCGACAGTTGATGAAATCATATGGATGACCTACCCTCTCTCGAAAATGTATATAACCCCTAATGTACACCATGACACTCAACCCTATTATATGAGTTGTGGTCAATCCCGCTATAAAGTAACCCGAATCCCCCCCCAAAACCCCCTAGGGACTACCGATTCTTAAACCCCCCCCCCGCTCTACCCACCCCTACCCCACTCACCACCCCGATCTATATAACCCCACGCGCACTAACATTCGTAAATTTCGCCTGTGTAGAATACCCCCCCTCCGCTCAATAAAAATTACTAACATAAGAAATCCCCCATTTATCAGAGAGAGCCATACCTATATAATGACAAGACCCATTATATATATCAGCATATTAAACAATCATTTATTACCCTAATATAACATATCCATCTCCTAGCTCGAATATTAGAACTAAAACGTGTCTGCATTTTATCGTGCCATCCAACTCAATCACTCCGACGCGACTGTCTATCCATTACAGACGTCAACCAACAACTCAATTCCTATGGTACCACAGGAATACGAATCGAGAACAGAGCGATATAAGTATGCGCTGGCAGACCCGTCTACTTTAACTTGTATATATCTCTAAGCTACAGATAACATAAAGTCACAAGATGTGTATAGTGGTAAGACACACTTTTTGAAAAACTGGGTACCATTAGGTCACACTCATTCTTGCAACCCAACATTAAACTTACCATACACCTCCAATGTTGTCATACTAAACAATCACAACACCTCACAATATACGGCCATACATACAAACCATACAGAAACCTAAACACTAACAGAAATACAACTGTCCTACACCATCCAGTCACTCCATGGACATAACCCTATCAAAATTTGTCCCGATGACTTTATAAATATTAAGATTGTCCTTTTAAAACTTTCTATTTACTCTACATGTAGCCCTCATATGTGCACCATATGCACTGCTTTAAACCTTGATGGTACTAACCTTACTTTTAATTACCTAATATAACTTAGTTCTGGAATTTCAACTTATTATACATAAAACTATCCTATAGAACTATCAACATTTAAAATTCATAAAAGTATGTAAAAACAAAGAACCTACATGATAAAATAATTCATGACACCTAACAAAAGATGAAGTTGTGAATATTTCACACCTATGTACATCCTTACAATAACTGTAGGGTAAATCAAGACGCACAATTAAATCTTATACTAAATACTATAACTCACAAACACACATTAAAAAGATTCAACCTATAATGTGACAAGGCTGACACGGGTAAGATCCATCATTGAACACTCAAACTTTCACATACAGTCTACCACAATACTCGTTTCTGTATAATGGGTACAACAATACCCCCCATACACTCATACCCATTACATGGGCAATACAAAACTCAGATCTTAATGTGTGTAATACGTGCTAACTGTCATGACCATAGTCTCTTCTGTAGTAACCCCCCAATACACTGAATTATGTTCTAAACCGTGACACATACTTGGAAAGGAATCAGTTTGCATTAGACTCACACTTCATTTAACATCATAGGCTCTATAACAACCTCACTTATGTAGTAATCTTAGCTGACAGCTTCCTTGTCATAGATTTACTCGGATAATTGGAATGTACATCAAGCACCGTCAAGTAGGTATACACATAGCTAAGTCTCTAGCATTAGTTCTCCACACTAAATCAGTGTTATAGGATCCGTGTTGTGCAAATATAAGCATAATTAACACCAAGTACATTAATGCACAACTTATCACCACTAATCTATGTGAGCCCATCACAGGGCCAAACACTAGTCACATGTACGGCCCAATATTCATCAGTATACAGGGGGTTCCTTGATATGTTTGCTACTTAATTAGAAAATATGGCGGTTGGCCAGTCTGTGATCTACACCCATACATGATGTTGAGTCCAAATACACGGTCGTCTAAAACTGAATAGGTGTATGGACATGGTTGTTAGGTAACGATGCGTTCAAAGAGATACACAGACCAAGATAGTACAACTTTTTTGCAGTTCGTAACCCCCAGATACTCACACTAAAAAACCCCACTACAGTGCCTAACCATGATACAAAAACTGTCAAAAGAAAACCCGTTACTCTCTGAGTTGTGACTCACCATACATACAACCTGAATGTTTGTACATGAGTGTGAAATACAGATTCGCACACACGACTCTCTGATCAGCAATTTCAGTTAGATCTAACCTTTTGTGACTTCATAAGCTACATCTAGATTTACATAGTTGTTTAATTCATAGTACTCTCAGTGCACATCTGTCCAGGTGACCTCTCTAAAACAGTTGATTTGTTTTTATGTTTATAAATCTCAAGTAATGAATAATACTGTAAATTATCATTTGTTGCTCAAGAATAACCATTGGGTTTTACTGTGACGTGTATCACTCTGGTACGTTTTACCGAAATACTCGTTATTAATTTGCACGACTACTTGTTTGCTACAAAGTATTAAATCTGTGGTTGCCTATGTTTCTATTTGTCTTTTTCTGTACAGTGTACACGCATTGTGTCACTTTGTTCTCTATCTCTCGTAGTGAGACCATACCCAGATTTTTTAGAATCTTGTCTACATCCTTTTAATTCGTCACCAAGTGTCTGAGTGTTATATTACCTATACTAGTTTGTTACCATTAGAGAGTCCTAACTATATGGTAAGAATTAGTCTGTGCATACAGAATTTCACCTCATGAGAGTACATGTCATGACTTAGCGTATCCTGTGAACTCTAACCAGATATCTCGACTTGTCTAGTTTTAGTTTGTATGCACTTAGGATATCGGGATTCAGGTGTTAGTGTGTCCCTCACATGACTCCCCACTCTCTTATCATGAGAACCCGTAACCAATGAGTAGTATCCTCAAAAACGTTTTTTCATTGTGTCCATCCCTCTATAATCTAGAGGGGTGTACCTGCATGTAACAACTCACATCAGGTGGTATGTATAGTCGAGATGGGTATCACCTGTGCCCTCACGTCCATTTACACTGTCAGATATCGTGACTAGAGATCTTTATACTTGGAACCAGTGGGGTAGGGCGACGCTCTGTTTTCTAATAGATGACACCCACACCTTTCGTTATATTTGCTTTTTGGAGGATATAAAACATTAGAAAGTTGAAGTACCCTGATAATGGACGTGTTACTTTGCTATGGTGTTAGAACCTCTTAGCTCTTCATGGCTTTTTAACTATAATCGGTAGCTAAGTTTGTATCTGGTTAGGTGAGTTCAGATTATTTCTTTTTGATTTGTTCGATTATTGCTCTCTTATTTTCTATGTCACAGGTTGTCACTGATTGCTCTTTACAGATTTTCATTTTTTATTGAATTTATCTCCTCTCAGAGTCTAAGATTTATCTTCTTGTTTCATTGAAAGGTGAGTCTATTTTGATTTTTGTGGTGTTTTCCTTGGTAAGTTTTCATGATCTGTTTCCTCTCTCTACATTTACTAAGATATAGTCGTCCTTGTGTATTTGAGTTTCTGTCCAGAAGTCGTACTCTCTTGAGTGTTCTTTGTGTCATCGTTTTTTCTCGTTTTCGCGATTTTTTTTTTTTTCACACTTAGTCAGAGGTGTTTTTTTAGGAGGTCTCAGTATTCACGGTACGTTTTTAATTCGAGTATTACCTGCTAGTGCGTTTTTGTTTCCTGTCTCAGTTCATTTTTGTGTATCCGATTTGTAACAGTGATCACGTTTTTTTTCTGTTTTTGAGGGGGGAGGATTTTTAGGCTTGTAATCTGTTATACTAGACTCTGTGTGTTTTCACGTGCATTTTTTGTATCTCGCATTTCTGTTAGACACAGATGGGGAGGGATGGAGAAGCTAATAGGCGTGTTTATTACTTGTTAGGTTTGTTGCCGTTATTTGATGTGTATCTCTCTTAGTTTTGTGAGTTTTTGTTGGTTATTTTGTGTTTTTGAGGTGGTTTATCCTAGGGTTTGTTTTGAATGTATTGTAATGTTTTTTTTTATAGAATAGCTTGTGTTTCTACTCGGTTGTTCACTGTTGTTTCTGTATGATTGTGTAGGTTTAGACTGGTCTGCAAAATTTTTAGGGGGACATTATTTTGTTTTGAGTTTTTACATGTTTTGGATGACGTTTTTTCTTTATGGGTCATCAAGGGGCGTAATGGGGGGAGTGCGTTTGGGTTTTTTTTTGGTTGTTTTGTTGTTTTGTGATGTTTTGCCTGGTGGAGGGGTTGGTAACGGGTATTGTTTCTGGTCAATGTTATTTTCTAGTGTAAAAATATCGTTATATTGTCATTTGTTATTGTGATCAGGTTTTTGTTTGTGTCGATCATGACTTAGAGGAATGACTGTCTGTGTGTGTAGTTGGTGTAAGGGATGTGTATTGTAGTCTGGACGGTCTCTCATGTTGTTACATATTTCTTTTCACTAGCGGATTTGGTGTTTCATATTCATGGGGGTGGTTGATTGGGGGTTTGGGATGGGGGTATTTGAGGAGATCGTGTTGAAGTTTCGCTGTGTAGGATTGAGATTTTAATATAAACCAGTTTTGAGTTGTATATGTTATCTGTATGTGGGATCTTTTTTTAGTTTACGGAGGAGTTTTATTTTCTTTTTTTTTGGCCAGTCTTTTTACGGTGTTTTATGGTCTGTGGTGTAGTATTGTTTTGGCTCGCATGTGCAGAATGTGTGTTCTTCTTGATTGTTTTTAGCTAGTATATTTTTTTGAGTTTTACTCTTGTCTCAGGGTGTTTTTTTTTCACTCCTACTCTCATTGATGGTTATTGTGTTTGTATCTTTTGGGGTTTTTGGATAGGGGGTCTTTTTGGGTTCACTGTTTTCACGTGGTGGTATGGCGTTTTTTTAAAGGTGTTTTTTTGCTCGCACGACGCCATGTTTGCTTTTTCATTACGTAGTGATAGGTTGTTTCTGCACTAAGTTTATATTGTTCTAAGTCTCTGTAATTCGATGGGGTTTTGTGATTTAGGTGATAGGTTAGTTTATTTTCTGGGGAAGCTGAGGATTTTTTATGGTAGACGAGTCTGAGAAGTGACGTGTTGTTCTTGATATTGGGTTTTTGGGTTTTTTTTGGGTTTTTCCTTTTGTTTCTCTGTCACTCTGTGGCTGACCACGGCGCAGGTTCACCAGTTAGCCGGGTCGTCCTGCGATTTTTCATCTCCGGTTCATCTTTATCTTGAAATTTTACATTGAATGAACACTCGCTGGATGAAATTAGCAAACATTATTGGGGCCCTTATAGGGAACAGTAGACTGGAGGCCGTCATGTTGACCAAAAACACAGTGTTTCGTTTCAAGTTAGGTTTTATTTTTAGAACGGCCTCAGTGTTTGTCGGACGTTATTAATTTTGAGAAAGCTCCAAGTAGAGTTGATGTTAGGTTACATCTACCTGTAACGTAAATATGGATAGCCAGTCTGGCAACATGGGCACATAGCGGTGGACCTTGTCAACTGTCTTCTTCATCCACCATTAATGGAGTATCCCATAAAACATGAAAAAAAAAATTAAAATAATTTGTTCTGTAAAGGACATTACTTTTTACATTTTGACTAGTGGAGGTAGATGTCAAGATTTATCATTTTACCTTCTGCTCATTTCAAATACAATGTCGTCTTCGTTATTGTTTATTTTGTGATCAACACTGTTCTTTAATATTGTGCCATTCTGTGGACTGCTTGTTTCATCAGGTGGATGTTTCATCAGAAGTAGATCCGTCATCCAAAATAGGCAAGCTTGATAAGGATATAAAGCCTGCTAACACTTCTCAAAGTTCTGTTTCAAATACTTCAGGTAAGTTTGTTACAGAGTGTACAGCATTGAAAGAAGCTAACGCTTGAGAAAACGTTTATTAGGTGTTGTTAATGTCCTTTGGAGTTGTTAACCTGGGTTGCAAGGATTTCATGGATGGGTGCTTGTTAGAATGGAAGGATTACATTGGTATGACTGGGATCACTAATGTGGAGCTGATGACAGGGGCCAGGCAGGTACTAGTCGAATGTGAGAGCACTGGCCATGGATAGGACACACACTGGGGAAACCAGTTAGTAGTGTTGCAGGGCCGTCCTTGTTCTGGAGTCCCTGGGTTGAGAGGTAAAGGGAGACCAGGTGATGCATGGAGATGGGACCTGGAGACAGAAATGGAAGGTATAAAGAATACATGGAAAGATGTTGAGCAGATGGCACAGGAGAGGAGGACTTTGGATGCATTGGTTGAAGAGCTGTTCTCCTTGTGGAGCTGAAAGGGTTATAAATGAATGAAGTATTTAAAAACTAAAGACATTAAGTTTTCTTCTTGATAAGTGTTGTCCATCTATTAATATTTTTATTTGTAGGCATTATTCCATATGCATATGATTTAGTTCAAAGCGACAAAGTATAGTGATCTGGCCGGGGATCTGAGACACGATGGGTTCACTGCAAGGGTCATGGCTGTTGAGGTGGGTGCAAGAGGGCTCGTGGCTGCGGTATAGGAAACACCCTGAAATTTTTCTAAGTCCGCAATACATCGAGTTTTTCATTGTATTGGTGAAAGGACGGCGGCGTTACAAGAAACAGGCGGTGCATTTTATGGGGTGTCAGGCGAAGTTAGATTTCAGAGGCCGGCTCTCAAAGAATTCACGCCTCGTCGGCTTCACGCAGGCGTGTCAGTGGTGTGCTGCGGTACGACCGCAATAATTTGTCTTCACTTTGTTACTTTCACAATTGCCTCCTGCTGGCGGAATTGTGGATTTTAAAGCTGCATCCAGGGTGGAATGGGTTCATTTTTTACACAAGACAACAGGAGGCTGAGACACTTGGGAGTCATGACCCAGGTGGGCCCGCTCTTCCCCCCCCCTCCCCCTTAGAGTGTAAAGGAGAATAATGGGCCGAAACAATTGTTCAATGGGGGGACCGCTTCTGATGATCAGATTGCCTCCTGTTGTATCGCTCTGTATAGAGTTTCCTATCATCATAGCATAATTGCAGAGTATTTAATGAAGGTAGAATTGCAAATAATGTAAAGTACATTTATTTTTCTTTATATTAGAGAGGGAGACGCAGTAATGAGCTATCAGCTGTATGAAGATGGAGCACATGATATAGATCATGTAAATCAAGACCGCAGAACACTAGTAAACAAAATCAACGCTACTTTTGGCTATAATTAACATGACCTCAAAAAATAAGTTTAATGTAATCAAAGTGTTAAGCTAACACTAACTAGCAAGAAATAATCACTTTGCTTTGCTGCTGTTATTGTGACATTAAGAATGTCCCTGCATCACTATGTCCTGAAACAATTGCACCAGTTTTTTGGGGAAATTATGCCAGTGGTGCACATTGCACTTTGCTTTGAGTGAAAGTTATCTTGAACACCCATTAGAGCCATCCCACGCAGATACCAACAATGTTTTATTTGGATTTCACAGATCTCTTCGCAGGTAACCCATCTAGAAATGACGGAAAAGTTTAATAATTTAGTTTCACAATTAAAGACTGTTTCATATTTTTTTTTTAAATTCAACATTCTGTGAAAGTAAAGACAGGGCTGAATTTTTTTTTTTTTTAAATACAGAAAATCATCATGTGCAGTAATTAAGGTGGACACATTTTTATTCCACCGTCAGTTTAGAGTTAAGCGATACCAGCCTCCTTATTGTCATTTTGAGACGTCAATTTTCTGCGATTTTAACTTTTGCCATGCAGTCAACAAAGCACAGGGACAGTTATTTGATTACAAGATGCTGTCTTTGCTCATGGTCAGCTTCATGTAGGGCTCACGCAAGGAAGAAACTGAGACAATCTTAAAGTACATATTCAGGACACATGCTCTCAAGACAGACATGTTAAAGACAGCTGTGCATTTAAATAAAATGTGATTACAGAGCTATTAAGTAATTAGTCAGATTATACTCTGTTTACCTATTCCCACTTACCAGTATTTTAAATGTACCGCATGCTGAAAGTTTAAGATGTTGGCTTTAATTTGTCTCCTGCCATTGTTTTGATGAGTATACTTGCTCGATTGATATAATTTTTTTAAAGCATTTTCAGAGGTAGATCAAAGAGGTCTTCATGCACCATTTTAATTTGGTTGCCTTTAATCAAAGTGCAGTGACCTAATTACTGCCGCATACTGTTATCCATCAGATATAAACTTGCTGCTTCATTTAATATTTTTATCAAAATATCTTTAGTAATACATGTTTGAATTCCTACAAAGTAAAACATTTCAACTGGAGTACGCTTTGTTGTCCAGTCTCTTTCATTTTATCTATCATCAAAACGATTACTTCTTTCACTAGATTCACTTTCATCAGTGTCACTATCAGACAACAGAAATCAGGCCCTTGTTCAATATCCACCGTTAGCATTCTGATCAAATAACAACTCACTTCTCAGATCCCAAAGCAACTATTCGACCACCTGGAAAGCCATAGCTTTAAAAAATCAAGAAAAATCGTAATATCGATCGATTCTTATAAAAATGCACAAAACGGAAGCTTTTCATGTACCGGAAATCTATTTATAACTCAGGTCTTTCTAAATACCAAGATCTTGTTGCTACTTGACAACCGACGACAGTATTCAGACTTTCCGGGTGAGTGATTTCAGGCATTTTAAACAGGAAAATATTAAGCTGAAAGTTATAGAATTTGCAGAAAGCCACGGAAATTCCAGTGCAATGCGGGAATTCAGAATCAACAAAAAACTCTCTCGACTTAAAAACGGATCATTCATTTTGGAAGCTTTAAATTTTAAGTCCTAAAGTCTAGGGGTAAACATATAGTTGGCAATTTTCTATACTCGAGTTTAAACGGTAGGTAGTGTGAGTTAATAATTTTAACATTGGAGGATCTAATATTATGCACCAACCAATGACAAAGAATTTGTGAAAGAATTATTTTACACTTACTTACTTAGTTGTTCCCTTTCTACCTATCGGCTGTCTTCCTCCTGGCCTGGTTCCATTCTAGTCCTCGGTCCTTCAAAGATTGTCTAATGTTGTCCTCCCAGCGGACTCTGGGTCATCCTGGGGGTCTGAATCCCTGGCTCTTTGTTTTCCATGCTTGTCATGGTAGCCGATCTTTTCCCATTCTGCAGACATGGCCAAACCATCTTAGTTGGGACTGTTCTACTTGGGTCTGCAGGGGGTGAGATTTTAGGCCTTGATGTATCGCCTGGTTGCGGACCATGTCTCTTCTTGTTACTTCGACCACCTTCCTCAGATACCTCATTTCTGAGGTTTGGATCTGGCTTTTATGGGTTGTAGTCATTGCCCATGACTCGCATCCATATATCAAGACTGGGACATAGGTGGAGCGGTATACAGCCATCTTCGTTTTCTTACCAACCTCTCTCTTGCTGAGGAATCCTCGATTTATGGCCTGAAAAAGTCTCCCAGCTGCTGCTTTTTGAGTGGCCAACTCTTCTTTGATGCCTCCCTCTCGGTCTATAATAGCTCTGAGGTATTTAAAGTGGTCGACCTGCTCCAGGACCTGTTCTCCCAGCTTAATCTGATGTCTTCTTTCTTCTCGTGATATCACCATGGATTTTGTTTTAGAGCTGCTTATGACCATCTCTCTCTTCTCCAGCTCTTCCTTCCAGATTAATGAAAAAGCTGATAGCTTCAAGAGCACCCATAGAAGGTGCACTGAATATGGATAAGGGAGAGATACTGAGGGCAATTAATGATCGCCTGTTAGATAATGACACTGCAGTCGATGAACCATCAAGGCTAAGATTGCTGGAATTTGGCATCAAACGTAAGACCAGCAGGGATGGACAAATAAGAGGATGCATCCGGTATGTATGCAACCAACGCGCAACAGGAACAATTATCACATATACCCTTCAAAATTTTCTGAGGGAGACTGAGCACTTATAGGTTTGCCCGGAGTGCAGTGACGTCGATTCTGATCAACAACAACAATTTTGATTAACAACGACAATTTTGATGTCACAGTCTGTTCCTCTAACTTCATCTATGTTGCTGTCAAGATCTATGTATGAATTTACATCTTGCAGGTCGGGGCCTAGTCTGTTTTACAGACAGGAGGTATGATGTGTTGGTGTTATGGGTAGTGGATTCTCCCCCTTGCTTCACCCTAGGCCTAGTGAATTCATTTTTCATGAAAGGAGCAACGATTAGGGTGCCATTATCTTGGCCTAGCAAAACCTCTCATTCCCTAAGATCGTTGTGCTTGGTGAAGAGCCACACCCTCCTCAAGGTAGTCCTGGTAACTGAGGATGCGAACCCCCAGGCTAAACACAACAGATCTAGAGAAGCAAACCTCGATAATAAAACCAGTGCACTACACCATACACACCCTCTGTGGGTAGGAAGGATCCAGATGGATACTAAACAAGCCTTAGGAGTGGGAACAGGTATGAACTACTTCCTGAAGACCGGAACCCATCGTACAGGCACAGAGAATCGGGATGTGACGATCCTATTGCCTTCAACTTTTGGTCATATGCCTAGAGCCTCAGAGAACTCAGCGTAACCAGCAGGTAATTTGATAACGGGGAATGAGCACTGTGAACCCTACCTTGGCTACATATCTCAGGGAGACGCAGAAACACCCCCTTTATCTCCCCTAGAGCTAGCATAGTACACTTCTAGCTTCTACCTGGGGTGGGTAGAAAATCCACAGGCACCCCAGCATCACAATGCCATGATGATGAAAATGTCGAAATTGATTCATTCAAACGAGATCAGGCGCCTCAGTTATCAAGGTCCACGTCAGACAGTGGGTAACCAGGCTGTAATGTGCGAAAAGTTGATTACTGGAAGAAACCTTAAAGACAGATTTCCCAAAGAAGAGGAAAAGTGGGAGAAGGAGCAAAAACAAACAAGATCACACAGAAAACATGCCTACACTTAATATTCTGCAGTTAAACATCTGTGGCCTTAGAAACAAAAAGCTTGAGCTACATCCGAAATGACATCCAAGGAGATATCACACGGCTATCAACAGCCCACCCCACAGATGTACAAAAAGTCTATATCTGGAATAATGGAGGCAAATATACTATATACAATGTGTACAGCCCACCTCAGACAACATGCAACATACCAGAACTAAACAAGACACAGTTTTACAAAACTCTTCTTGTTGGTGACTTCAACGGATGTTGTAGATTTAGATAGGTTTGAAAGTTATTTATGGTCCCGCCTGAGTAGAGTGGATGGTGATAAGTACGTGAGAAGTAAAGGTGTGAGAATAGATTTCACGAGTGAATAGTTTAAGGAGAAGATCTGTCTGGAATGAGAAGTTTCTCTAGTCCAGCCTATCTATACGACTATAATTTAGTACAAGACAATCATATACCTCCATATATCTGTAAATATACGTTTAACTACACACACACACAATTATGTGACAACAAGACATACAAACGTAAAAAACTATGGTAAATTGGGTATGGGTCTGGCCAACACACAAAGGTAAGTTCTTTTGTTGTTTATTATCATTTAAACTTTACAACATCGAATATCTAAAGAAAGATCAAATAAAATCAGAAGTTCATACATAGAAAAATAACAGAATACATGTGCCCACCCCCTTATTGAGAAAAAGAACCCAACAAGTTAATAACCCTAAAGGTCAAAGGTTAGCACTATGTTACAGAATAGACAGTAAAGAAAAGAACGAAGTTCCTACTAAATGCTATCCAGTAAAGTAAACAGTTTTAAGCAAAGAAAATAAATGATGGTACAGTTTCTGTAACTAAGAAAATATTCACTCTCTCTGTCATACAGTGGCCACATCAATCACGCTTACCCTATTCTGGTGATATCCCTTTGGAATTACAATGGTTCCTGAATATATAAAGTGTCAGGGGTATTATCCAAGCTGGCCCCAGTCCACCCTCTATAACAAATAAGATTTTTATGAGGGGGACGCCAAAGTTGGTGGTGTATTCCTGGATCAACTAATGTCACCTCGAATAGTTAATGTAGAACCGAGATCTGGTGTTTACAGCAAACAGTGAAAAATTACTTCCAGTATTTGGAAAACTCTAGTTGCTAAAAAAAACTTTTTACGATTGTTAATTGATGATGATGGTAAATCCTATCGGTTGGCTCTGTGGTGAGTGCCGATTTTGAAACAACGTAACTTGCTGGAAAAAATCCGCTGATACGACTGTCAAAAGTCAGGTTGGCTCTGTGGTGAGTGCCGATTTTGAAACAACGTAACTTGCTGGAGGAAAAATAAAAATATAGCTACGTGTTATTTTCCACTGGTCTTTAACAGCTAGACTTTAAGTAAATTATAATGGTAACTTAACACATTTTAACACGTTTAAGCACAAATTTATGTTACCAGAAAATCAGAATGAAATCCCCACGAAACTATTAACACATCTTCCACAATGGTTCTAGACTACGTGTTTAGACTATCCAAAAAATTCTGAGCGGCAACTGATAACTGGTTTGGGAAGCCACAGTATATATACATTATTGTTATCTGCTTTCCAGAGGATGCTAATTTTCACACCATTGCGCATAGCAGAAAATCAGGAAACTCTGTCCCCCAGATAAAAGGCTTTACGGTCGCTCTGTTCGGCGTTGCTAATCGACAACAGAGAATTAAAACCATGTAACGGCTTCTAGTAGATTTGCCCGCTTCTGGAGATCAAAGAGTTGCTAATCGAACAAACGGGTTTCTAGAGATTTGCCCGCTTCTGGAGATTAAAAGTTGTCCATCCCCCTGTATGTACGAGCACACGGGAAGATTCCGTGTGAGTAGTGCGATCTTGCCCGATGATTGACAGATCAGCTCATCTGAGAAATTCAGGTAAACAAACCAGCTTCGTTCCCGTTTATGACTTGGCAGGTCGCGAAGTTGGTAAACTTTCCGTTTGTTTACTTCTCAAGGAAAAGAGGCGTGGATTAAAAGTGAGTAATGCAGGGCTTCTAGTAGATTTGCCCGCTTCTGGGGGACACTCACATCGCCCCGTTAGGTTTATCTCCCTCTGAGATACAAAAGCGGCTGTCAGACTTGACCATCTGCGCATCTAACCTAACAGACTGTAGACAATTTTAGGTTCTGGACGACATTGGAAGTAACCACTACTCACCAAAACCCCCAGATAACAGAACACTTCAACCATTACTTTGCCACTATGAATAGAGCAGGAAAACTTACAGAGCTGGACAGGAAACAACTATGCCAGTTAAAGAATCAAGAGAAAGCCTCATCGGTCACTGCCTTCCTATTTGAAGAAGAATTTAGCATGAAAGAGATAGAGCAAGCCCTGAAGAAATTGGTTTGGTTTAAGGACTACCTTCATTGCACACGGACTACTCCATAAGTGCTCCGATCTCCTCCCTTAGATCACACAAGGAGAATCTCAGCACAGTGCAAGAACTCCGTAGCACCGGCGAGAATCCCAATGTGTGTGTATAGGAATCACACATTCTATAAATATTTTTGTTGTAGGTAGGTTTCTAATTTTTAAATTTTGCCAGGGCAGCGGCCTGATAGGCCAACTCTTTACAATTTCCAACTGCCGTGGGATTTCTAACGTGCGCAACTATTTTTTTTCGCCCTTATCCGAGAAGGCTAGGCATCCAATCTCACTACCCAGGAGACCAGGGGGGAAGTATGACATCATTAGGACCACTGGTTCTGAAAAAAAATTTCCATAAATTATTTTCCCTCAACTGGGAATCGAACCCGGTACCTCTAGAACTCGAGGCGGATGCCATACCTCTTAGCCACCCCGACCCATTGACAAGAAATTAGTTGAAAATCCATGGGACAAAATACATAGAGAAACATTACCCACGCAACACCTGGACCCATGCAACCACAGATGGATCAGCAACAAATGCAACAGAAAATGAAGGTGGAGGTGTCTTTCTGACCTTAAGCACTGGTGCATAAAAAAAGCTGCCAGTGGCAACAGGAAAATTCTCTAGTAACTTCAGAGCAGAGGCCTTGAAAACTGCAGCAGAGGTTATAATGACAGAGGAAAGAGCAGAGAGAGACACGTTGCTTTCTTTACTGATGCGCAGTCAGTAATTGCAGCGTTGAAAAGCCAAAATAATAAAGACCTGCATGACCTCAGAATAGTGCTCCACAAACTATGTCGGCGATTCAAAAGTGTTGTGATCCAATGGATCCCATCTCATTGTATCATCACCGGCAATGAAGAGGTGACAGATTGGCAAAGGAAGGTGGAAATCTTCCTCAGCCTGATGCAAGCGTAACTTTCGAGGAGGCAAAGAGTTTTATCAGAATTAGATACAGAAGCAAATGGGATGTAGGGTATCCAGGTCACACACAAAATGATGCAAACTACCAGCTCAACAGAAGAGAACAAGTGGTAATCTTCAGACTCCGCACTGGCCACAACAGATTGAGATACCATCTATTTAACAAGCTAAGGGTAGGAACTACCAATCAGTGTAACTGTGGCACTGATAAAATGACAGTTGAACATCTGCTTCAAAGTTGCCCAACATATGCGGAACAGAGAAAGCACATATGGCGACACCAGTAACATTCGTGGAAAAGCTCTATGGAGATTTTAATCTCCTGAAGAAATTAAAACCTAGAAAGTCCCCAGGGCCTGACAAGATCCATAATGAAATGCTACTCCACCTGGGCCCATCTGAGAGAGAAGCAGTCCTTGAGCTAATTAATAAGACATGAAACTCAAGAAAGCCTGGAGAAATGCACATATTGTCCCCATTTTACAAACCAACAAACCCCAAGATGAGCCCAAAAGCTATTGCCCACTATCTCTAACATCATGCCTGGGCAAAACTGTTGAAAGAATGATAAACACACATCTGTATTGGTTCCTTGAGAGTTCCAGTGTTCTGTGTCATGAACAGGCAGGCTTCAGAACCAGCAGCTGCACAGTCGTTTTTCGCATAGGGGTTAAGTGTGCGAGACTTAACACATCTTCTTTGACCTCCAGCAGGCCTATGATCGTGTATGGAGAAATGGCCTAATGAAGATGATTGGCGTAGGAATAAATGGCAAGTTTTACAACTGGATAAAGTATTTTTTGATTGATCGAACAATCCAGACAAAGATAAACAATGCAATCTCATCTAAAGAAGTCTTAGAGGAGGGCTTACCACAAGGCTCATCATTAAGCTGCACTCTGTTTCTCATTTATATCAATGACTTATCTGACCAGATCAAAGCCGAAAAAGCTCTTTAGGCTGATGATGTGGCAGAGTCATGAGAATGTTGAAACTGGAGCTCAGAGACTAAATGGAAACCTTAGAAGACTGCATGAGTACTGCCAAACATGAAAACTAAACGTCAACTATACAAAGACTGTGTACACTATCTTTACCAAAAGTCATAAAGTAGCCAAGAAGAATATCAACCTGTGGCTAGAAGTGACAAAAGAAGAGCATCCCACGTATCTTGGAGTCACACTTGATCTGCAGCTCAACCTCAAGAACCATATTGAGAATACAAAGAACAAAGCACTGAGGCGATTACAACTATTGAAGAGGCTTGCTGGCACAACATGGGGATCAGGCAAGGATACTTTGAAGGGCTTGTACCTTGGCTATGTCCGTTCTGTGATAGAATACAACAACTCACTGCATACAACCTGCTCCAAGACAAACCTAGACTTTCTTGACAGAGTGCAAAGCAATGCCCTTCGGCCAATTAGTGGAGCTGAAAGATGTAAGAGAATGAACCGAAGCCAACCCAATAGACA
>JAMPIV010006498.1:0-128446 GCA_024509875.1 Oreohelix idahoensis | reverse complement strand
AACCTTACTGTAAAGTTTCTTTCTTCTTTCCACTCTGTAAAGTGTCAGTCTGTATGCTCTGTAAGGAAGAGTGGTGTGTTGTTGAGATCAGGCATGCTCCAGTCTACCCAGCTGTAAATGGGTAACTCACCCTAGTCCTGAGTTAGGGAAGGCAAAGGCTCCAGGGGAAGCAGGCCCTAAACTTGGTCACTTCAACCGACGCAGGATGGTGTATGTATGAAGTAGAAGTGTAGAGTGTGATTACCGCGAATGGTGTACTGTTCGTGTGCTGACCAATATAACCACTCATACACTTGTGTCTACAAGGCACCAATGCAGACTGCTGGAATCTTTGTTTACTCAATTTATTCAGACGTACACACTGGGACATACGAGTACATCATGGTATGTTGACATATCAATTTGTAGGTATACATAGCAGATCTGAAGTCATGACACATTCAGAAATAATGGGCAGTACATCAAAAGTTCAATTGTCATGATACATTATGGCCGCATCCCCCTATCTGACTAAACGCGTCAGTGAAGGCAGATCGGTAAATAACTAAAGTTACTTGACGTCCATAGTTTGTAGTATATATTATGAAACCACGAAAGGGGGTTTCTAGCAAGATTGAGATCTCCCTGTCACTGTCCGATAATAGGATAAATAATCTGTTCTCTTGGCAGTGATCAAAACATATGATGACCGAAATCTAACATGGCTGCCTCCCTGAGTTGTCGTTCACTCATTCATAGGAAGGAGAATATAAGCCAGAGTTAATTTATAATGGGTATATAAATGATTTCATAAATGTTTCCATACAGCTCTACGGTGATCAGGTTAATTCACGTAGCCATAACCGCTGCAGGAAAGTCTGTCATCTTCGTCGATACAAAACACGACCCTAGCGATACGAAGCACAATGTTCCATCTAAATCGACATGAGATCATCAAAATAGGGTCTGGCAATACATGGAGTCCGAATTATACATTGTACCGTACCTTAGGAGAGTCTCTAACATAAACTATAGTAGAGATACCATCTCCTTTAGAAGAAAACCACTTCATGAATCATATTTCCTTAAGAATCTACCAGCCCTTTGAAAAGTGCGTACCCGCCATTATCACGGTACATCGGAACTCATCACGACTTGTCAAGACAACTCATACTTCCGCTAGACCGGAATAACAAGAATCTAGTCCCTCCTACCCATCCAAAATATACAATATAGGACTGATTCTACTTGTACTAATAATATGTAATACATATGAATTCAGGCCATAAACACAATAAGCAAATTAATATATTTTCTGGCCCTAAAAAATAAGTACAAACGTAAGCGCAATATCCTTGCGCCGGATCAATATCCAGAACGATTACTCCTATAATCAAAAGTGTGAATCAAACATGGATTCTCTCGCTTTTACCATAGACAGCATTTTCATACACAAATGAATGAATGTCTATATTTTTCCCATATTAAATAGCCATATCGATTTTTGTAATATGTGCGTCAAAATATGCACGCAACAGATTACCACACCCCTCGGGAAAAAAAAATGGTACATTTTTTTTTTTTGAAATACATCTAGGAGCAACATACAATAGGCTCACAACGCACCAATAACAATGCGCAGATGATAAGCATAAGTTTTATGACCTTAGAGAAGTACCTTCTCTAAGTATAAATATTTCCAGAGAGGTGTCACCAACGCATACTACAATATTAGCAATGACACAATTTCCACATTAGTTTATACATAAATTTCATCTAAGATATCTTAACATCATGATCATCAAAGACGAAAAACATTGAAAGATCAGCGGTGAATAAATATCAATGAACCGCTAAGTAGTGTTACAATCAATATATGATATATTACATATGTGTACACATTTCAACATAGAAACAACTGTATCAAAGTTGTATAACAGTTATGAATCATGTGGGCATCTAGACAAAATATCTGCCATCACATTTTCTGACCCACGGATAGCTCGCACCGAAAAATGAAATGGCTGTAGAGCAATCGCGTATCGCGTTGATCTCGCGCTCTTCAGATTTTTACTCTGAATAGCCGTAAGAGCTTTCTGGTCAGTTTCCACAATGAAATGCGCGCCCAGAAGAAATCTTTGCAGTTTAAGGATTGACCAAACCATAGCCAATAATTCACGGTCTAGGACCGAGTAATTCTTCTCTGCGGCATTTAATTTCCGAGAAATATACATCACAGGATGCAGAGTTCCAGAGTACTCTTGCATTAGTGCAGCTCCAATCCCGGTGGATGAAGCGTCACTACGAAGAATAAATGTCTTATCCTTAGAAGGCAATACTAGGATAGGTGAAGTAGAAAACATAGTTTTAACCTTATCCAAAGAGGATTGACATTCTTGAGTCCAATGGACTACATTAGGAGACCCTTTCTTTAGCAAGGAAGAAAGAGGTGACATAATGGAGGACAGATTCGGGATGAATCGTCCATAAAATTGTATTAGACCTAAGAGACTTCGTACTTGCTTTTTAGTCTTAGGAATAGAAATGTTAAGTATCTTACTTGTATTATGGTCTTCTGTTTTTAGGAACCCATGACCAACACGGTGTCCTAAGAAAGATATTTCGCTAAAACCAATACATGCTTTCGATGGTTTCGCTGTCAGGTTATGCTCGCGTAAGATAGACAATAGTTCATTTATACCATTATAGTGATCGTTCCAAGTATCACTGAAAAGACAGATGTCATCAAGATACGCAATGACATCTGAGCGATGAGATAGGATTCGACGCATCATGCGTACAAATGTTGCAGGGGCGTTCATAAGACCGAAAGGCATGAAATTCCATTGGAATAGACCCCTAGGCGTCGAAAAAGCAGTAAACGGTTTGGCGTGTTCGGATAGTGGAACTTGCCAATATCCCTTAGACAAATCGAGTTTAGTAAAGAAGTGAGAATTCGATAGTCTCGTAAGTAGCTCTTCTAGTAAAGGCATAGGTTCAGCATCGAATTTAGTCACTTGATTCAATTTGCGATAATCCACGCAAAGACGTATGTTATTGTCTTTTTTCCGTACTATAACCATCGGCGAAGAATATGCTGATGTGGATGGTTCAATAATTTTTAACTCTATCATCTCATCTAACTCTTTCTCTACCTGTGCTTGAAAATGTATCGGGATAGGATACGGTCTGACTCTTATAGGACTATGGTCAGTAAGAATAATGTCATGTTGAATGACATCAGTTTGACCAGGAATGTCAGTAAGGACATCCTGAAATTGTTCTAACATAGTAGAAACTTGTTTCTGCTCTCCTGGAGATAATTCTGGAGAAATTGCAACATCTTTCCATGATTCATTAGAGTGAAGAGGAATCATTGGAAAAGGTAAATTTACATCCGAGAAACTCGTTTCCTCATCCTGTATTACTGACAGAGATGAGTACTGTCCATGTTGGACTGGAAAATCGTCCGTTGCCTGGAAAACAGGTTGTAAATAATCAGGACGTTCATGGAATTCCGTGAGCATGTTGATGTGGAAGGTTTTACGCTTCCCGTCAATATCGACGATATAGTCAACATCGGAAACTTTTGATATTATATCGTACGGACCTTTCCAAGAAATGAGAAGTCTATTTTCCCTACAAGGTAGCAAGACAAATGCTTTGTCACCTGGACAAAGTTGTCGCAAACATCTCTTTTTATTGGCAAATTCCCTTGCCTTCTGTTTCGCAAATTCAGAAGAAGCAGTTGCCAATTTGCATGCTTCAATAATCTTGTGTCTAAGTGCGATGACATATTCATAAGAGGATTTTGTGTCATCGACAATATTATCAGCAGTTATAAGATCATGAAGTAAGGACATAGGACCTCGCGGTTTCGCGCCAAAGACAAGTTCAAAGGGAGAAAATCCTGTATGTTCGTTGGCGACCTCTCTATATGCAAAGAGAGCCGCGGGTAAAACCCTATCCCAATCCTGAGGATGATCTTCTGTTATCTTACCTAGTAGGTTTTTCAGAGTTCTATTCAAACGTTCCACCATCCCATTGGACATAGGATGATAAATACTACTCAGCGATCTCTCTATCTTCAGAGTCGACATTACTTGAGACATGGTATCCGATATGAGTTGGGTACCATGGTCGGATAATATTTCTGCTGGAAACCCCAGACGAGAAAATATTAACCAAAGAGCATCTGCGACATCAGCAGTAGTTATGCTCTTTAGAGGAACAGCCTCCGGCCAACGTGTGCACATATCAACACACGTCAAAATAAATTGGTGTCCTCTAGCAGACTTTATCTTAAATGGACCAATGATGTCTATCGCCATTTTTTGAAATGGCCGAATGGGAATGTCTGCAGCCTGAATAGGTGCATCATGGCGTGGACCTCTGGATTTAATCTCTTGACATACTTTACAAGATCGACAATAGATTCGTATGTCCTTATTCACAGCAGGCCAAAAGAAAGATTGAAGAACTCTAGCTTTAGTACGGGAAAAACCCATATGTCCAGCACACTGCGAATCATGAGCGTGCTGTAAGATTTTAACTCTCATATTTTTAGGCACAAGGATTTGAGAATGAATGGACTTAGCGGAGTCTTGTACCATACGTACAAGTACGCCATTCTTCATCGTAATCCAAGATTTACGATTTGTATCCTTATTCGGATCACCTTTTGTTGCCAGAGTAAAGAATTTCTTTAGAGTAGGATCATCTTCCTGCTGTTTGATAAAGGAATCGTGGGAAATCTCCAAGGGATCATCTTGGATCTGCGCATCATTATCTTCAGAATGTGAAGATTGTGGCATATTAAGAGCTTGAGCCCTAGTGATTACTGCATTAGCAGATTGCATATTAACATTTTCCCAATTAGAAATTTGCTGTGGAGTGCATTCTTTCACTCCATGAATGCGACCGATGATAAGATCAGCGATCGGATTCGGCAAGAGACATGCTTGCACCTCTCCTGTAAAGAAAGGCGTAGCAATATTGATAATGGCAGTGGAGTACTTCTCCAATGTGCCACCAAATGTTACACATTTGACTATATTGCCTGTAGCTCGAGAAGGATTTACGAGTGATTGCCTCACTCCAATGGTAGTGCACCCCGAATCGAAAAGAATTGATACCGGAGTACCATCTATTAGGCCCCTATTAAAGACAAGAGCACCCCTTCCATTATGCGCAATTGACGCATGGAGAGCGGGAAGCGGGTGACCGCAGCTTAAAGTAGACACTGTGGTTGGATCGAATAATGTTTTGCATTGCGAACACTCAGATGCTCTAGCAAAATCGAAAGCGGAATTTGCTACACTGTTGGAGTCTTTTTTATCATTATTCTGATTATCGGTGTCGTGGAACTCCTGTTGTGCAGAGTTAGCCTGGTAATAAGATTTACCATGTCTTTTGTGTTGTGATCTACCTCAGTTATAATTGTCTCTATAATTATTATTGCCTCTGTTATAACCCCTATTTGGGTTTGAATCATAATATTCATGATCATAATCATCATGCTCATTATATTGAGTATCCCTGTAATATTGTTTCTTTTGTCTCCATGAAGCACTTGGGTAGTTCCTATAGCTACTCCCTTTCCGAGAATTTCTAACATTATGGGTACCCCTCGCGTGTCGAGGACTATCAGCCCGATTCCAGTTCTTCGAAGAAGAACTCTGATTTGAGCGGTTATCTTGGTTTTGATACTTATTCCAATTAACCTTTTTATCAAATTTATTTTTAGCTCCTTGGAATTTGTGTGAGTAATTCTGATTATATTCTGTTGCCGAAGCAACTGGCATACTCTCTTTAATGTTAGAGTTACTAAGAATCATGTCAGGGTGTGCCGTGGCATACTGGTCACAATATTCTTCCATTTGCTTTATTGTACCAGGTTTACGCTCATGTAAGAACTCTAGGAATGATTTATTTACAGAAGACATGACCTTGTCTCTTAGCAATAAATCCGTAAGACCATCAAATGTTTTCTCTGTTTTGGATAATTCAATCCATCGTGAAAGTGTAATTCGTGCTTTTGAGATGAAATCTGAGAATTCTACACCTACCTCAGGTCTCATTGTTTTAAACAAAAGACGGTAACCTTCCTCAGACAGCTGATATCTCTTTATCAAAGCTGCCCTAACAGCATCATAATTATCTTTGTCGGCCTCTTCAACAAAATATAACTTACTCAGAGACTTCCCTTTTAGATTTTCAGACAACTGATTCACATACTGTGATTTGTCAACATTATGAGATCGACAAGCCCGTTCAAATCTAGAAAGCCAAAATGTTATGTCATCACTGGTAGGGTTAAACGCTGGTACCTTGACCTTGTACACAAAGGGTTTACCATTACCACCAGATGCCTGATTAACATTACTCATACATGTCAATTTTAATTTCTCTAATTCAAACTCATGTTCTCTTATTGCTTTTCTCTCTTCAGCTTCTCTATCTAATCTTTTCTGTTCTGCAGCAGCTTCTAAGTTTTTCTGTTCTGCAGCAGCTTCTAATTTTTTCTGTTCTGCAGCAACTTCTAATTTTTTCTGTTCTGCAGCAACTTCTAATTTTTTCTGTTCTGCAGCAACTTCTAATTTTTTCTGCTCTGCATCAGCTTCTAATTTCTTCTGTTCTGCCTCAAATCTCCTTTCCTCCACTTGCATCTGCAATTTCTTAAGTTCAGCAGCAGTATCAGCTTCTTTTTCTAATCTTTTTTCTTCAGCTAGAGCTTTCCTTTCTTCTGCAGCAGCTTTTTTTTCTTCTATTTGAAGTTTTCTCTCCTCAGCCGCAGCTTTTTTTTCCTCAGCAGCAGCTTTTCTTTCTTCAACAGCAGCAGCAGTTTTTTTCTCTTCTGCAGCTAATGCTTTGTCATATTGAGCAACAGCCCATTGTTCTAAGTCTTTTCCAGTCTTATCAAGAGATTTTCCTTGTGCAATGAAATAATCTAATGTAGACATATTGTCTTCTTAAATCAGAAACCTGAAAAAGTAAATAAATTACCCTCTTTCACTTTAATGGGAGACAAGTCTATACCATAGACTTAGTCTTAGTCCAAACTTGTATGGTTTATAATAACCAATGATAACTTGAGTACCTGTGGACAACAATAACTGTATCTCAAATACTGTGGGGACAAGCCTTACAAAGGTCTTGTATACCTCAATGTAATCAAAGATCACTTGAGTACCTGTGGAAAAAATATTTCCCTTTACCAATCACTTTGGGAGACAAGCCTTACAAAGGTCTTGTACATTTTGTTTTATAACAATAACAATCATAAAGTACTGATCTGTACTATACTATCAGTGTATACCACTATACGTCATATGTCAACTAAAGACATTACAAAGGACAAACAAGAAAAGACAATATGAACACATTTGCAGAGATCAAATTAAATTAAATAGGAGAAATGAAAAAAATGATCACAGAAACCGTGATGATAACTGCAATAAGATAACAAGACAAATAACGCCACAGTGTATAAACATAAGGGTGTAAAAAACTGAAATGAAAGGAAAGATGAGACCTACAATTATACAAACAAATCAAACAAAACTAAGGAACACAAAATTATTAACAAAAACAACGAAGAAAAGAACACCTCATCACAACTAACAGAAATAGCAGCAAATTGTTGCTAACAAATTTCCAATTAAGAAAATGTGTACCTATAGAATACTAGTACCAGACCAATGTCACTCGGCATACCTTGTACTAGTCACACAGAACATAAACTAATTTAATACATAACAAATAACATGTAAGCATAAATAGCATATAGCATACAATATAATTTATGTCATGAATGGAATGTGTTGCAGGTATAGTGTTGTAAAGCAGGCACAGTTTATTTTAATACTAATAACTTGCCACTTTATTCAGTAATAGATTTAATTTTAAACTATTACACTGTCAATTTTTCTCTGTTGAGCATATGAAGATCCAACGATGAACTATGCACTTTATGTTCAACAACACTGTGATTCTTCTGTACGTTGAGAAATGTCAACAATACTGCTCCAGATATTTTCTACACTTGATACCACTGTCCTGTGTAATACTGTCTGTACAGCGAAAAACTGTCAACAAGCGCTGACCTAGATACAGCATCCTATCGGTAATACAGGTCAAGCTGACATCGACTGTATAGCTGTCCTACTGGTGTTGATGTGTTCAAACAAATGTTCTTTCAGCTGTAAACTGTGATTCTCAACACAAAACTGCGTAAGCTGGACCCAGGAATCTGGCTCGCCACTGTAAAGTTTCTTTTCTTCTTTCCACTCTGTAAAGTGTCAGTCTGTATGCTCTGTAAGGAAGAGTGGTGTGTTGTTGAGATCAGGCATGCTCCAGTCTACCCAGCTGTAAATGGGTAACTCACCCTAGTCCTGAGTTAGGGAAGGCAAAGGCTCCAGGGGAAGCAGGCCCTAAACTTGGTCACTTCAACCGACGCAGGATGGTGTATGTATGAAGTAGAAGTGTAGAGTGTGATTACCGCGAATGGTGTACTGTTCGTGTGCTGACCAATATAACCACTCATACACTTGTGTCTACAAGGCACCAATGCAGACTGCTGGAATCTTTGTTTACTCAATTTATTCAGACGTACACACTGGGACATACGAGTACATCATGGTATGTTGACATATCAATTTGTAGGTATACATAGCAGATCTGAAGTCATGACACATTCAGAAATAATGGGCAGTACATCAAAAGTTCAATGTCATGATACATTATGGCCGCATCCCCCTATCTGACTAAACGCGTCAGTGAAGGCAGATCGGTAAATAACTAAAGTTACTTGACGTCCATAGTTTGTAGTATATATTATGAAACCACGAAAGGGGGGTTTCTAGCAAGATTGAGATCTCCCTGTCACTGTCCGATAATAGGATAAATAATCTGTTCTCTTGGCAGTGATCAAAACATATGATGACCGAAATCTAACATGGCTGCCTCCCTGAGTTGTCGTTCACTCATTCATAGGAAGGAGAATATAAGCCAGAGTTAATTTATAATGGGTATATAAATGATTTCATAAATGTTTCCATACAGCTCTACGGTGATCAGGTTAATTCACGTAGCCATAACCGCTGCAGGAAAGTCTGTCATCTTCGTCGATACAAAACACGACCCTAGCGATACGAAGCACAATGTTCCATCTAGGTCGAATCGACATGAGATCATCAAAATAGGGTCTGGCAATACATGGAGTCCGAATTATACATTGTACCGTACCTTAGGAGAGTCTCTAACATAAACTATAGTAGAGATACCATCTCCTTTAGAAGAAAACCACTTCATGAATCATATTTCCTTAAGAATCTACCAGCCCTTTGAAAAGTGCGTACCCGCCATTATCACGGTACATCGGAACTCATCACGACTTGTCAAGACAACTCATACTTCCGCTAGACCGGAATAACAAGAATCTAGTCCCTCCTACCCATCCAAAATATACAATATAGGACTGATTCTACTTGTACTAATAATATGTAATACATATGAATTCAGGCCATAAACACAATAAGCAAATTAATATATTTTCTGGCCCTAAAAAATAAGTACAAACGTAAGCGCAATATCCTTGCGCCGGATCAATATCCAGAACGATTACTCCTATAATCAAAAGTGTGAATCAAACATGGATTCTCTCGCTTTTACCATAGACAGCATTTTCATACACAAATGAATGAATGTCTATATTTTTCCCATATTAAATAGCCATATCGATTTTTGTAATATGTGCGTCAAAATATGCACGCAACACTTACAAATTACAGACGTGCCTGAAAGACCTTTCAAAAAGATCGCAGTTGATATAGTGGGTCCTTTATCAATTACTTCAAATAATGGATTTCGGTATATTTTAACTTCCGTAGATCTTTGCACGCGTTGGCCAGAGGCCATACCATTGAAAACCATCACGACTGCATCTGTGTCTGATGCATTATTTTCGATATTTTGTCGAATCGGTTTTCCGGAGGACATTTTGTCAGATCAAGGATCACAATTTACGTCCAACATTATGAGGGATTTAGAATCCATGTTATCTGTTCACCACTCGTTTTGTAGTGCCTATAGGCCCCAATCAAACGGTGTGTGCGAGCGCTATAATAGCACTCTAAAACAGATGTTATCTAAGATAACTGAGGAATGCCCTCGGGAATGGGACAGGCTTCTCCCGGCGGCCCTATTCGCTTTTCGTGAAGTGCCTCACGAAAGCACGGGATGGTCTCCGTTAGAATTGGTTTATGGTTCGAATCCTCGCGGACCAATGATGATACTCAAGGATTTGTTGGTTGGAGCATCAATTGATACAGCCACTCGAAACAGCTACGAGTTGGTTATTGATCTCCGACAACGAATCATTGATGCGTGCACTTATGCATTCCAGATTATAAAATCAGCTACTCAACGATCAAGATTATTACATAACCAAAAGAGAATATTAAGATCCTTCAAACCAGGTGAAAAAGTTTGGTTATTGCTACCTCATAACGATAACAAATTACTAATATCATGGCAAGGTCCATTTGATATTATCAAACAAGTCACAGATGTTGACTATTCTGTGAACGTTAGAGGGAAAATTAAAACATTCCATGTCAACATGCTAAAATTAGCAGTTGAAAGACCACAGGAATTAATTCCTGTCATTAACTCTATTAATGATTCTTCACATCATACTGCTTCTTTTGCTGTTGTCCATGAGGAAGATACCACGTCGTC
Organism: Oreohelix idahoensis; assembly: GCA_024509875.1. Classification (NCBI taxonomy): domain Eukaryota; kingdom Metazoa; phylum Mollusca; class Gastropoda; order Stylommatophora; family Oreohelicidae; genus Oreohelix; species Oreohelix idahoensis. Next base: position 117,727 of record JAMPIV010006498.1, on the reverse strand, counting down.
TATCCCTTTACAATTCCAATTACCTTCTTTGCAATCATCGGAATCTTGGAAGGACGTGACTATTTCTTCTTCACTATCTTCTTCACAACAAGATCAAGTTCGGGATATTCTTATTTCTTTCAAAGATGTCCTCACTGACCTTCCAGGTCAGACATCGCTTATATCCCATGACATCACTCTTACTGATTATAAACCTATCAAACTTAGACCCTATCCTATTTCTTTACACCATAAAGATAGGGTAGAGAAAGAGTTAAAAGAGATGATGCATTTAGGTGTAATATCTCCTTCGGAATCACCATATGCATTTCCAATGGTGATTGTTAAGAAGAAGGATGATTCTTTACGTATTTGTATTGACTTTAGACGATTGAACAAAATTACAATCACAGACGGTGAGCCTATGCAACTTTTAGAAGATCTTTTGTCAGAATTATCTAATGCTACTTTCTTTAGCAAACTAGATCTCTCTAAGGGCTACTGGCAAATTCCTCTTGCCGAAAACGCCAAACCTTACACAGCTTTCACAACTCCTTTTGGTCTCTACCAATGGAATTACATGTGTTTTGGTTTGGTGAATGCACCAGCGACGTTTGTGCGCATGATGCGCCGCCTTCTTGGCGATCGTAAAGATGTCATCACGTACATCGATGACATCTGCCTATTTCATGACTCGTGGGAAGACCATATTGATGGTTTAACTTCTCTTCTACATACTTTACGTATGCATGGTTTGACTGTGCGACCTTCAAAGGTCCAAATAGGTTGTCAGGAAATTTCTTTTCTTGGTCACCGCATAGGTAACCACAAACTATATCCTGACGACAATACAGTCAAAAGAATTCTAGAAATTTCTACCCCTTCAACCAAGAAACAAGTTAGAAGCCTTTTGGGCTTGGTTAACTATTACCATAAGTTCATCCCGCATTTCGCACAGCTATCTACACCTTTGTCTGCACTGTTGACCAAAGGTAGTCCTAATAAGGTATGTTGGGACCAAGATTGCGAAAGCGCTTTAGTAACAATTAAGAAATTATTTAGTAATGCACCGATTTTGTTATTACCGAATATACGTATCCATTCATACTCCAATCAGATGCCTCGAGTTACTCCATGGGTGGCTGCTTACTGCAATGTTACGAGGAAACACTCCATCCATGTTTCTATGTGTCAAGGAAACTCACTTCGGCTGAACAGAAGTATGCGACAGGTGAACGTGAGCTCCTGTCGATGGTCTGGTGCCTAGAGAAGCTATCAAGATATCTCATCGGCACTCACTTTTTTATCATGACAGACCACAGTCCTCTGACGTATATAACATCTAGAACAATGCGTAACTCTAGAATACATCGATGGTACCTGTTGATTCAAGAATTTTCGTTTACGATTCTGCCTATTGCTGGATCAGACAATAACTTGGCGGATCTTCTATCTCGCAACTTCTCTGAGAAGAAAACGAATTAACTCTTTAGTTACCGTTTTGAGAGGTATTGTTATTATTGTTATGAAATTTATTATGTCTACTTAATGAGTATGATAGTTATAAGTAGGTAGTACTAATATTAATATATTCGGGAGACGAGCGTCTTCTCCACCACTATCATCCGTGCCACAAGTGTCACGTTTGGAAGTGAGGGGGATGATGTTGAGGATTGCTTCATGTCTGCAGCATGGCGCATTCCTCAAATGATTATATCTCCGTGACTGATGTCGATGATTGTTTCATGCTTACAGGCATTTGGATTTGAGCTCGATCCGAATGACTGTATCATGGAACACCTCAAACGAATAGAGATATATCTCATCGACCGATGTCGATGATTGTTGCATGTGTGCAGGCATTTGAGTTTGGCCGACTCGAATTGCTGCACCATGGAACATCGTAATTGAATATATATTAACGACATAGTATGCATATCTCTATGCATGACGCGTATGTCTTGGTAACGTCATTCGACTTGTGGGTTTTGACCCCTACGGCAGTGTGTTTCAGATGTGTGGCCATTGCCACTTATATTGTGTGGTATAACCACTTAGAAAGTGTGTGGCGTCGTCCACTTATTACTTGTGTGGCTGGGAAGCCAATTGAGCAGTGTATTTCGTGAATAAAACGTAAGTCGTATTGTTACTAACGCAGTTTGCATAATTATGGCAGATTAGCCAGGCATGGTATGCCAAAGGAACATTATGGTACTAGCAATAGTGTAAGACTAGTATAGATAGATATTATACAGCTAGCGGCAAGCGTAAGCCTAGCGTAATGGACATTAGACGACTAGCAGTAGACGTAAGCCTAACGTAAGAAGTGTATTGTAAAACTAGCAGGATAATTAAGTCTAGTGCAAAAGGCTATTGTATAAACTAGCGACGGGAGTAAGTCTAGTTAGCCTCTGAATTTATGCCAAAGGACATTGGCCGTTAAAAGGAACTGACCTCTAACCAGAACTCTAGATAGAGATTGATGAATATATGTTAATGGAATAATGAGAACTCTTACAGATCGTACATGAATGTGATGTGGCTTTTGTTCCCATGTAGTTGGTGTCTGCTCATGGAATGAAAATATTAATTAAATATTTTGAGTCGTCAAAATCACGGTCTTATCAACTGAAGTATTCGGAGTTGAGTTAAATGCTGTTCATCTTCAACTAATCATGACCAGTGATGATTAATGTCTTAACACACTGCATCTCACACTGCTAATATAATCAATAAGACAAGAGACTAATACAGGTCAGTCAATGATCGAATATTTAATATGAAACATGTTCAGCAGATAATGCATCACACGGGTTAAGCAGACAAGATCGATACCAACGGACAGTATTACGGAATCCTACAAAAGTGATAAGAACCCGAAGGACTTCGACTCTAGAATCAGAATACGCATATAACAACTTGGTCATCCTCAACAGACTAGGAGTCATCGAAGCACCCATAACATACTGGGGTCCCGAGTCAATAACACCTGTAAATAATCTAATATTGAAATTCTCTGTTGTTTATACCTCTTATATTTTAACAAGAAATGTTCTGTATTATTGTCTGAAGACATTCTGCACAGTAAGGTTCTTCTATTCTGAAATAGCCTTTTCCCAGCTGTAGTCTGAGAAGTTTCTTATTACTGAACATTTTCCATTTCCTGACATTTTTTTCTTGGAGCCATGAACAGCTTATACGCATGTCTTCCTTTCAGATTTGTATCCCACTAGGCTTTCCATTCATCTGTTATTATTTGTTTAATTAAGCCTTTAATCTTTGATTTACACACCCTTACTATTATTAGATTTTTAATCAGATCTACCGTTCTTGGCTCCTTTATCTGCCTTTTAATTTCCTTCTATGCTTACATGTGAAAGAACCCAAGCTATTAAAATTAAATTTCTTTTGAAGTAAAGGTAAGCAGTTGCCAGAATATATCTTCCCCCGTATCAGGTCCCCTGCATTCTCCTAAGCTTCTTAGTACTTGAATTGTTAAAAGTGAGTCTGTAAGAATTGTTAGTTTCTGAGGAGAGTTGTTAGAGAAGATTTCTAGTGCTGTAAGTATTACCACCATACTTTAATGAAAATGAATATATATCCTGTGATACTATATTATTTTATATTTTCCATATTAGAACGTATATTCCTAATAGGAATCCTATGCTAATTTTCTATCTTCTCCCTTGGATCCATTCATGTAAACAGTTATCATGTCCTAGGATATTTGTAGTATATATTTGGTATTATTTATTTTCTTATGTATTTCTGATAGCTTAGGCTCTGGTAAAGCACTAGGAAACAATGGGATTCCTCCCGGTTTAAAAAATTTCAGGAATTTCCCGTTAAGCAATCAGCACAGCCATACTTGGAACGGCAACCCGAAAGCGCCCCAGCTCAGCACAAATAACTGGAAAAACATGATCTTCCTATGAAAGGTAACCAGAAGACTCCAGGACACCACCAGAGGCAATGGGAGAAATTGTGTCTACATTGCAGAGTCAATATGCATAACACTCAAGATTGCAAACACCCCCCTCTGCCTCACCACGCTGCATACCTGCAGACTTAATCAACAAAAACGAAGGAGAAGGGGACATCAGTGGGCAACCCCTCTCATCCTCCTGTGGTTGAGAAAATTACTGTTAGTGGCCATTCTGTTGAAATTTACACCGGACTGGCATTCGATTCAGTGATCAAAGCCTTTCTGGTCACTCCAGAGCAGATGACCAAGGATATGGTGGACATTCAAGGTCCATCAAGAGATATTGCCCCAATAACTCTGCCTATGGCACGGATTCAAGTGAAATCTCGTTATGTGACTGGTGAGATTTGTGCGGTTATCATGGAAGAGCCCATCATCCTCGGTTACTGATATGTATTTCTCGGTGAACCCACAAGGCCTCTAGTCATGGCCACTGTGCAAACTAGAGAACAGTCAAGGAAGAATGCAGAAGAAACTCTGGACAAGCCTCACCCAGAGGAGTTGAAAAGGGCACAGAGATATGACAGCACGCTTGCGCCCTGTTTCAAAAAGTTGCCCAAGGCTCATCGCCTACCCCACAAAGGGGAGTTCTACACGAAGAATGGGTTAATTCATTGGAAAGCTGGAAGTGAAACTCAAGAGCACAGCCAGCTGGTCGTCCCGAAAGCTTATTGAGCCTAGGTGCTCGAGATGGGACATGTCGTTCCATTTAGTGGACACATGGGGACAATGCCACAATCCAGTGGATCACCTGTCACTACTATTCGCCAGTGGTGACTGCAGATATAGAGCGATTTGTCAAATCCTGCCCACAGTGCCAGAAAGTATCACCTAAGCACTGGACTGCACCTGCCTCTCTTGGCGAAATGCCCATTCTTGGCATCCCCTTTGAAAGGGTAGCAGTAAACATTGTTGGACCTTTGGTGAGAACAAAGAAGAGGAATAGTTATATCCTCATTTTGGTGGACACATGTTCCATGTGGGCTGAAGCTGTTGTGATGCCCACCAGTGACTCTGTCCATGTGGCTGAAGTGCTACTCAACATCTTTACAAGGTTTGGCTTCCCCAGCCAAATTCTCACAGACAATGGGTCCCAATTCACGGGCAAGTTGAAAAAGGAGATATTCAGGATATTCCAGACCAAGCATATCCACACATCACCCTACCATCCTCAGAGTAACGGCCATGTGGAGTGATTCAACTGAACGCTCACCTCCATTCTCCGAAAGCTATCGCAGGAGAAAGCAGAAAACTGGGAATAGTACTTGCCTGCAGCATTGTTCGCCACGAAGTGCCACATGCTTCGATGGGGGTACCTCCTGCCACCTTACTTTTTGGTCGGCCCATTAAAGGACCATTAGAAGATCTTCTGAGAACCTGGACCGATGCCACGGCTGATGACACTGTCACTTCATCCTCTGAATATGCCTCAGAGTTAAAGCAACCCCTGAAGACAGGATGGGAACTAGCAACAGGGAAGTTATGTTTTGCTAGACGCAAACATACCAGTTATTACAATAAGAAGGCAAAGGATCGTGAACTGGCTGCCAGTGAGAAAGTGTTATTGCTTCTTCCAAGTAGCCATAATAAACTACAAATCAGATGGAAAGGACCTCATACCATCGTTGAGGAGATATCTTGAACGAACTATAAAGTAACAGTGAATGGGAAGCAGAAAGTTTATCATATAAACCTGCTGAAGAAATTTCTTGAGCGACCCTCCACAGAATCGACTCACATGATGACTATGGCCATAGCGACTCACATGGAGAATGAACCATTGACATCTGAAGAATACCCTCTGCAACAGAGTGAATCACACCTAGATGTGAAAATAAGCCCCACACTCTTGGATGATCAACAGGATTGAGTTGGCTGTTGGTAAAACATGTTGACACCCTCACGGACAAACCTGGTCGAACGACACTGGTTAAATTTAACATGGAAGTCACCGACCCAACTCCCGTAAGGATGAAGACATTTCCCATCCCCTATGCTAAAGCTATGGCATTTAAGGAGGAGATTGATTACTTATTCCGATAGGGTATTATCTCCAAGTTAGAGTCCCCATATAGTGCTAGTGTTTTGTTACTTCGAAAACCCAGTGGGGAGCACCGCCTTTGCATTGATTATAGGTGCCTGAATGCGGTAATTCAGTTCCAGCCGGAACCATTACCCAATCTGAAGCAGCTATTTACCAAGCTGAGCAATTCTCGGTTTTTTTCGAAGATTGACCTCAGTAAGGAGTATTACCAGATCCCAGTGAAGGCTGAAGTAAGGAGTATGTTAGCATTCAGCACCCTAGATGGGCATTTCGAGTTCAACGTAATCATCTTAATCATCCAGCTATCAGCAATTTCATGGATGACATTCTGATAGCCACGAAAACATTTGAGAATCATCTCTCAGCATTGGCCCGATTGTTTGAAAGGCTCAAAGAAGCGGGGTTAACCACTCGCCCAACGAAGTGTCACCTTGGTTGTAAACAATTGGAATTCTTGGGCCACACCATTGCTCATGGAGCCATGCACCCAGAGGAAAAAAACAGAAAAGTGGCGTTTTTCAACGCCCCAAGGCCCTCTACTAAGAAAGATGTACAGGCATTTGTATCCCCCTGCGGATTTTATTAGAGGTATATCAGTGATTTCAACACCCTCTGTGCTCACTGACTGCCTTAACCAAGAAAGGAAACACTGAGAAAATAATCTGGACTGCCGAGTGTGAACATGTCTACACTCTCCTGAAAGAGAAGCTCATAGCAAAGCAGATCCTACAACTCCCCGATTTAGCTAAACATTTTACACTGAGAACACATGCGAGCAACATCGGAATCGGGGCCACCCTTCTGCAGCCAGGGGATGGAACCACTCCTGTCCTATTCCCTGTGGCTTATGCTAGCCGCAAATTGAACGAAGCAGAACAGAACTACTCCACTGTCGAGAAGGAATGTCTCTCACAGGTATGGGCAGTGCAGAATTTTCAAGCTTACTTGTATGTCAAGAAATTCACCATCCAAAGTGACCATCAGCCTCTTACTTTTCTCCCATCATCAAGGAACCTTAACTCCAGGCTGATGCGATGGTCGCTCGTGCTCCAGCCATACACTTTCCACATCGAATACATTCTAGGGAAAGAAAACGTAGATGCTGATTTCCTGAGCCGTCATCCCGCTACTTCGGCACCGGAGAGGATGTCACAATCTAAAACACCATCAGAAAATCCAAACCACCAGAATGTCGGAAGGAATGTTATGAGGAACTCACATACGGGCGAAGCGACATTTAGAACAAGTGAGAAGCTTAGGGCATTATGAGCTTGACGGACGTCAAACTGAAAAGGGGAGGGGGGCGCTTCTGTCATAGAGCGGCCCTATTCTTATCGCTGTTTTATAAAACCTTCACCGCGCCCGTAAAATCTTGGCAGACACGGTTCGAACAGCAGAATTATTAGGCGACTGTTGATTGACTGGGAGCGAATAACCACAGATGCTCTCGTGACTGGGAGATTAGAAGCCATTTAAAAGTACGGATTTTGGCTGGCAAATCCTTTTTCGCTTCACAGACCACCAGGCATCTACATCTAAAGCGGTTAGAATTTCCCCTTTGTCCAAGGGCAGTCATCTAGCGTGGCTTGACAAGGGAATTCGAACGAACGAACGAACTTTATTTTCGAAGGGTAAAGAATTGGGCGCGCAGGCCCGTCTAACATTCTGCCCTTCCACTCTCATTAATCTTGCATACTATATCCTTTCATTCCCACATGATGCTTTAAGCATTAATTTAAAGGCATGCAACATTATAAAGTTACCATAACAGCATAACATTACAGTATGCAATCATAATTTAAAAAAAATGAATAGGTTTTTTTTTTTTTTTTTTTTTTTGAAACAAACAAGCTAGTAAATGGGGGAAAAAAAGTAATAATAAAATAAATAAAAAAATAAATAAATTCTGTATACCGACATTCACTCATGCGGTCAATCCGTCTACAATTAATCTGTATTTTTGGTATGCGGGTACATTCTCACGACTCACATTTCTAAAGTACAGTATTATGTGGGTACATTCACACATACATTACATTATATAATAATATTTTAAAGTGAATATAATAATGATATTACATGGATATAAAACAAATTATTCACACAAAAAAAATGAGCGGAAGAGGAAAAGAAATGTTGACCTATGGATGAGATGTTGACAGGCAAATACTGTTTCTATGGGGGTAGATAATCAGTGTTGAGGAAGTGTTTGAAAAGTGCTTTGTTAAAAGAATATTGTGTAGGTAGGCTTTTTAGGTGGTGTGGAAGGCTGTTCCATAAGTAGGCACCAGAGTAGGCTAGACTCTTTTTGAACAGGTCGATCCTAGGTTTGGGCAGACGTAACTGATGTAATCGTTGTCCCTCCCTTCTACTGGTTTGAAACAATGATCTTAGGTACGACGGGGCATTGTTAGATAGAATTGTGTGAGTCAGCTTGGCTTTGTTGTAGAGAAGACGTTTTTTTAGCGACAGTATTTTGGGTTCTTTTCCTGTCCTTGTGTGTGGTGTCGTGCGATTATCGGTGATCAGACTCACTGCTCTCTTTTGCAGGGAGTGCAGTCTCTTCGAGGTGGAAGCAGGGCAACAATCCCATAGTGTAGAGCAGTAATCTAGATGTGTCTGTATATGTGAGGTGTAGAACAATAGTCTAGTGTCTATGTCTAAGAAGTGTTTTATTTTGGCTAGCTGGTACGTCTTTTGTGCTATGTATTTGGTTAAATTCCGTACATGGGAGTTCCACGTTAAGTGCTGGTCAATCGTGATCCCCAGAACTTTGTGTTCTGTTACATGTTCAATTTGATGCAGGACAAATTGAAAACACTCGATGAGAGGTCACAGCAATTGGGTCTGAAAATACACAGGGAAAAGACAAAAATAATGAGAATAAATGCAGGTAATGATAACAGGGTTGAACTTGAAGAAACACCAATTCAAGATGTAGAATCATACACATATCTTGGCAGTAATATAGACAAGTCGGCGTCTGTGGCCTAATGGATATGAACACAGTTTCATAATCCAGATATACCAGGTTCGAAACCTGCTGCAGGCGGTTTGGTAGTAGATCGCTTTGTGTGGATTTTTAACAATGGTATAAGCGCCGTACCGTTCAGAAAGCAATGGCAAACTACTGAATGAAAAAATTGCCAAGAAAAATCACAAACAGCCAATAAAAGCTGGGGTTGATTGCCACGTCCTGTAACAGGATAAGCAACTAACTTTTTTTAAAATATAGACAAAGTTGGAGGGACAGACAGCGATATCAAAATAAGAATACAAAAGGCAAGAGGAGCTTTCATTGCATTGGGAAATATATGGAGATCAAGAGAAATCGGATACCACACGAAAATAAGAATCTTCAACTCAAATGTGAAGTCAGTCCTATTGTATGGCTCTGAGACATGGAGAACAACAAAGACAACAACCAAAAAGCTACAGACTTTCATAAATGGGTGCTTGCGTAGAATAGAGGGATTAAAATGGTATGACAAGGTTACCAACGTGGAACTGATGACAAGAACTAGACAAGTGCCAGTGGAACAAGAGATGAGAAGAAGACGATGGCGATGGATAGGACACACACTGAGGAAACCTGTTGATAGCATTACAAGGCAGTCCTTGTTCTGGAACCCCCAGGGCAAGAGAAGCAGAGGAAGACCAAGAAGTACATGGAGAAGAGAGTTGGAAACAGGTGAAAATGATGAGGAGAACATGGAAAGAACTTGAGATGATGGCACGGGACAGGAGGACTTGGCATGTGTTTGTTGAAGGCCTATGCTCCTTTGGGAGTGGAGGGTTATGAATGAATGACTTGTTCAATTTGTATTGATTCCGCGTGTAGCTGTAGCGATCTTTTGGTGCAGCTTAGGAGTTTCTGTCTGGTGGTAATCAACATAGATTTCGTTTTTGTTGTGTTTACTGGCATACGATTCATATTACTCCATTTTGTTAGATTGTCTACATCGCTTGAAGAGTCATTTCAAGTGCCACGCAGTCATTGTCACTAGTGTAGATAGTACAATCATCTGCAAAGAGGCCACAAGTTGAATATTTTAGATGTAGTGGCAGGTTGTTGATGAACATTGCGAAGAGTAGGGGCCCAAGAATAGAGCCCTGCGGTACTCCTGTAACTACCTTCGAGAAATCTGATGCTGAGTTGTTGTGAAGCACTAACTGTTGTCGATCTGCCAGGAATGATTTGATGATGTTTAGTGGATTAGAGCCTATTTTGAGGGTTTCCAACTTTTGAACCAAGATAGTGTGGTCAATCATGTCAAATGCTTTCTTGAAGTCGACAAAAACAGCACCACATAATTTTCCATCATTTATGTTCGACAGCCAGTTGTCTGCCATTTTGGTGAGCGCTGTGTGACAGGAATGTTTGGGTCTGAAACCTGACTGGCTATCAATGAGCAGTTTGTTTGCTGTTAAGTGTTGAAATGTGGTGTTGTAAATGTGTTTCTCTAGTGGTTTTGAAAGAGATGATAGAAGGGATATTGGTCTGTAGCTGTTGGGATCGCTATGTGAGCCATATTTATAGAGGGGGTACACTCTGGCAGATTTAAATGCTGTGGGGAAGTAGTTGTGTGCAATACATTGGTTGTATACATAGGTTAAGGAGTCGCAAATGATGGGCGCAGCGTAACGTAGAATCTTATTGCTGATACCATCAAGCCCAGATGAATTGTTGTTTTTTAATGCCAAGATATATTTGAGAACTTCATGTACTGTTAGAAAAGGAATATGTCTTAGATCTGTTGTGGTGTGTTCAGTGTTGCAGAAGGCTGTCAATTTACTAATATCGCAGTCCATTGGCTTTAGTGTCGACTTGAGAAGGCTAATTTCTGTTTTGAAGTGGTTGCTAAAATGAGTTGCCGTGAGGGAGCAGCTTTTTGGTAAAGAGTTTAGTGACTTTGATTTGTGTGTTAGTGTTCTAATGGCTGCCCAGACTTCTTTGCTGTTTGCTTTGTCTTGAATCATCTTTCTGAAATGTAGTTTCTTTTCCTGACGAATGAGGTATTGTACTTTGTTTCTAAGCATCCGATACCTGCTGAAATCTTTGAGCTTATGTGCTTCGTCCCGCTCTCTCATTGTTGATAGTATTTCGTTGGTTATCCATGGGGTCTTTCTGATGTTTTTGACCCGAACCTGCTTTATAGGAACATGTTTGTCGAATACGTTGTTGAAAGTTTGTGTCCAGTATGTTATGGCTTCTTCTGGATGCGGAAGTTGGTACACGTATGAGAGAGGGAATATTTGTAGGTCTTGTAGGAATAATTGAATGTTAAAGTTTTTGAAATTCCTGTAATGGACTGTGATGTGTTCCGTTTTAGGTGCTTTAAACCCCTTTCTCGTCCAGGTACAGCAAATAGGATAGTGGTCACTTAATGATGTCTGTGGGACTGTTCATTCTATAATGTTTTCTGGGCAGGTCGTATAGATATGATCAATTAGTGTAGATGATGAGTCTGTTACTCTCGTGGGTTGATTGATTAACTGTATGAGGTTGTATGAGATGGTGATATCATTCCACGTGTTGTTCGGTTTGTGAAGGTCAATATTGAAATCCCCCAGTAGAATAATTTCCTTCGAAGAAGCCCAAACGTTGTCCATCATTCGTGAGAATGTGTCAAACCATACAGTAGAAGAGCTAGGGTTTCGGTACAGGTAACCAATTAAAACGGGGGTCAGGTTGGGGAGTTTTATTTCCAGCCATAAACATTCAATGCCAGTATGTTCTAGATCATCAGTGCGAGGTTGGTTTTAATTTCGATATTGTTTTTGTTAATACTTTCGCTGTGTTTCTTAGTATCGAGGTACGACAGGGTTTCTGATAACACATTTAAAACGATCATTTCATATAACTGTTATATTGCCAGTGAAGCACTACCATCATGACAGATAAATTACGCACACTTTGGACCACGTGGCTGTTCATGATACTGCATAACAACACCCAAGTTTGAGTGTATAACTATTGTGATCGAAAGGATTGTTTTTTATCAGTTCTAATGTGCTAGTTCGAAAGGATTTTTTATTTAAACTGTAATTATAGAATGTCAGATTCTAGTACAACAGATCGAAAAAATATATTTTAAGCATAATTCTAGTATAATAGACTGAAAGGAAGTGGTTGTTTTTTCTATACGAACATAGTATTTATGAGGGCAAATTTTGTCTTCAGGTTAACCGAATCTGGTACACGGCTTCTTCAGTGTTAGAACTACTGTGTACCCTCGGACAGAAAAAGACTGTACAGCCTGCTTACGTCCAGTTGATTTGTGTGACCTTGCCACCGCCAGATCACTAAACCCATGTGGCAGGTCGAGTCTTCATATCCATAAGTATTTTTATTTCTCAGTCTTGTGAATGCTAATAGTACTGAGAAAACTCACAGCCATAAGCAGGTTATGCAGGTCATGGAAACTGAATATTTTCTAGTCAACAGTACCGGTACTTAGTTCCAGGACAGTGTCAGGCTAGTAGCCAGTACAGTACTTAGTTCCAGGACAGTGTCAGGCTAGTAGCCAGTGTGCCCCAATCTATTATTTGCAGTTTACCCAATTCTTTATTGAAGCCAAGAACAGTCGTGTATTAATTCTTTATTGAAGCCAAGAACAGTCATGTATTAATGCTTTATTTAAGCCCAGAACAGTCGAGTATTAATTCTTTGTTGAATCCAAGAACAGTCGTGTATTAATGCTTTATTTAAGCCAAGAATAGTCGTGCATTAATTCATTATTGAAACCAAGAAATTTGCGTTTTAATGGTCTTGAAATCAAGGACTTTATTAGTACCAGTGTAGATTAGAGGAGGATGCTCCAATTTATTTTATCCAGACTCTTGGTTATAAGTAGACCTTATATTTTAAATATTTCACATGTGGTTATGGGTTTAATTTTACTGTAATTTCTTTGCTCTAACAACCATCATCATCATCCCTTAACCCTTTTCTTTTTTCTTAATATTTTTGTATTCACCATATTTCGATAATAAATAGTCATTGTTGTGCGTGTGTGAATTTACCACGGTGTTGACTGAATTTACCACTAGTGCTGTATGTCTGTCTAGTGCTCTAAATATATATATATATATATATATATTGTAATTCTTACTTTGGGGAGTGGGGACTTGTCTGTCTGAGATCACAGAGTGGACTTTGTCACAAGAGTTCCAGGAATTCCCTCTCACTGTCATCAGGATTACTTCCTTAGAGAGGATCCGCTTTCTCTGTACCACCTATGTATCTCATGTAGGTGTCTCTGTCATGGGGCAATTCTGAGAACTTATAGTATTTTATTCAGTAATCTTTCAAAAGTCAGTTCGACTTAAACTCAGCGGCGACATTCACGCACTTAAGATCCTTCGATGTACACAATGACTACTTATCAGCTGATTAATCTCCAGCTCTGCTTTTCTGTTGCCCCAAGATCTGCACTCTCTGCCAAGGCTAATGATGACCAGCTGGTAGTTTATCCAGTTCTCCCCTGACTTACTCCACTCTTCCCCTTTGGATACATTTTTAACCCTGGTCACCTGTTCAATCGTAGCCTCTGCCTGTGCCATCTTTGGCCGTGCGTTGATGTTGATGTATTCGTATAGAGGTTCAGATCACTGCCCTAACCAGTGGATAGTATGTCTGAGTAGACAACGTAAACACTTTTGATGAAACAATTTGATGAATGCACTGCCAGACAAGACGTACAGATGGTTGATGATTTCTAAACTCTGTTGAAACACTGTACTCCAGCAGTAAAATGAAACTTCAAGGTTTATTTACATTCAGCCGAATCCGCTTCACTCTTCTGCGGATTTATCTCATAGATTTTACGTTCAACTTGATATACTTCCAGTTCGTAGATTTTCTCAATCAGCGACATCTGTAAATCATATATTCTCGCACATTTATGTCACTGCTTTTGCTCTCGTCTAGTTTCTCCACTGTCGTGACGTCTGGGTAATCTTCTAAGAAAGTTAATTTATCTGTATAGCGTTTCTCCTAGTTACCTTGTGGTCTTCATAACCCTCCACTCCCAAAGGAGCATAGGCCTTCAACAAACACATGCCAAGTCGTCCTGTCACGTGCCATCATCTCAAGTTCTTTCCACGTTCTCCTCATCATTTTCACCTGTTTCCAGCTCTCTTCTCCATGTGCTTCTTGGTCTACCTCTGCCTCTCTTGCCCTGGGCATTCCAGAACAAAGACTGCCTTGTAATGCTATCAACAGGTTTCCTCAGTGTGTGTCCTATCCATCGCCATCGTCTTCTTCTAATCTCTTGCTCCACTGGCACCTGTCTAGTTCTTGTCATCAGTTCCACGTTTGTAACCTTGTCATACCATTTTAATCCCTCTATTCTACGCAAGCACCCATTTATGAAAGTCTAGCTTTTTGGTTGTTGTCTTTGTTGTTCTCCATGTCTCAGAGCCATACAATAGGACTGACTTCACATTTGAGTTGAAGATTCTTATTTTCGTGTTGGATCCGATTTCTCTTGATCTCCATATATTTCCCAATGCAATGAAAGCTCCTCTTGCCTTTTGTATTCTTATTTTGATATCGCTGTCTGTCCCTCCAACTTTGTCTATATTACTGCCAAGATATGTGTATGATTCTACATCTTGTATTGGTGTTTCTTCAAGTTCAACCCTGTTATCATTACTGCATTTATTCTCATTATTTTTGTCTTTTCCCTGTGTATTTTCAGACCCAATTGCTGTGACCTCTCATCGAGTGTTTTCAATTTGTCCTGCATCTGATTACGGTTATGGTACAGAAGAGCCAAGTCATCAGCAAAATCCAGATCATCCAACTGCTTAGTCAGAGTCCACTGGATTCCATTTATGTTGTGTGTTGTCGATGATCTCATAACCCAGTCTATTGCTAGTAAGAAAAGAAATGGAGACAAGAGGCATTCCTGTCGCACTCCTGTTCTTATCCCAAATGGTTCTATAAGCTGTCCTTCGTGAAGAACTCTGCATGTCATGTCTTCATATGTTTTCTTTATTAAATTAATGATCTTCAGGAGAACTCCATAATGCCTCATCAATTTCCAAAGTGATTCTCTGTCTACCCTGTCAAATGCCTTTTCGTAGTCCACAAATCCGATGTATAGTGGTGAATTCCATTCCAGAGTTTGTTCAACTATTATTCTCAAAGTGGCTATCTGGTCTGTACATGATCTGTTTTGTTGAAAACCTGCTTGTTCATCTCTCAGTTTCTTGTCTATGGACTCTTTTAATCTCTCAAGGATAATCCTGTTTAATACTTTTCCTGGCACTGATAGTAACATTATTCCTCTATAATTTGTGCACTCTTGTAAATTTCCCTTCTTAGGCAACTTAACCAGATATCCTTCCTTCCATTCTGCTGGTATCTCTTCCTTTTCCCAGACTTTACCAAGTAATTTATATAACATCTCTGTAGCCGTGTCGATATCTGCTTTTATGGCCTCTGCTGGAATGCCATCAGGTCTAGCCGCTTTTCCATCTCTTAGAAGCTTTATGGCTTTCTTGATTTCTTCCTTCGTTGGTCTTTCACCGTTAATTTGTAGCTCTTCTTCTGCTGGCTGGATGTCCGGGGAGTTTTGTGGAGCTGGTCTATTGAGAAGGTCACCAAAATATTCTGTCCACCTCTTCATTTGCTCTTGTAAATTGCTGATCAGTTTCCCATTCTTGTCTTTTATGAGGCAACTTGTTTGCTTGTATTTCCCTGTTAGCTTCTTTGTGCTGCTATACAGTTCTCTCATATTTCCTTTGGCTGCAGCATCTTCTGTTACCTTGTGGTGTATCTTGCTAAAAGATTGGCCTAAAACTGCCAGGGATGTTGATTTTCTACCAGAGTCTACCAGATCACTACGTCTGTCTCTGTTTTATCTAAAAGTCTACCTTGAAATCAAAACTGCGATCATACCTGCTCACCAGGAACCTCTGTCTGTCTTGCACTATGTCATGCAAAAACCCCTCTTGCTCCAAAATCTTGAAAACCCACACAGCTTGAGAAAAACCGTGAATAAACTACATCTAGTTTTCACTCAATCAGCATTTTCACTATCAACATGGCATATGAGAACTTCGGGAGCTAGATATCAGTACATATCTCTGTGATCACAGAAAGCTACCCGATTTCTGGCTTGCTATCTCGTTTGCACCCCTCCAAGGTCCTCGCCATGAACAGCTTTAACACTTGGGAGAAAACCCTTTCCTCTACCTACGCCTAGCGCGTCTCAACAATCTCAACTGACTAACATTCAAACCTCGAATTACAATTACCATTCTTTGTCACCGAGAGTTTACCTACTCCACGCACAAACTCCTGTGCCGAACTTGCTTAGTTTCTACTATTTTCAAAACAACTCACTTACAACCCTGCAGGGACATAATTACAAGTCGTCTCCCTTTGTTTAATAATATTAAAAGTCCCCATCTCTTCTTTACTACCATAACTTGCCCTGTGCTTATGCAAAACAGTTAAACCATTTTTAGGAACTGGCCTTATATATAACATAAATCCCCGATTTATTTTTACTTTCCCTTGTCTCACATCCGAGACCCACTCTCCCACATGCTCCCTCTGACACATCCATGACATCTCCCTCTTGATTCGTGCACCTGTGATGTCAGCTACGTTATCATGTAGGGGATGTCTTTTGTTGGTGGTTACCCGTGAATAGGCATTTGGCTGAGCCATCGCATTTCTTGATCTAATCGACAGCAATCCGAGCATGTATCTCATTGTCACAATGGGGGTATCACGCGTATAGCCCAAAACTAGTCGCATCCTTTCATGTTGAATGTTTTTCAATCGTTCACATTGTGACACTGGCAGCGTGAGTATTTCTAGCCCATACTCGATTACTGAAACCACGAGCTGATAATACAAGAGAAACAGTAGTCTCTGTTCCAAGCACGCAGCAGCCATTGTTTTTAAGGCTGCCAGTCCTCTCTTGCACTTCTGTATGATCAGTTCGACATGATACTGGAACGACAGCCCACGATCAAACGTTACTCCCAGATACTTCAGCTTTTCTTGCCTTTCAATGTTCAAAGTGATGACTGGAAGGCCTGCTTTCACTATGCTATGGAGTTGTTCAAAGAGCACCACATCACACAGGCCCTGTTGGATTGACCTTTGATCCACTTTCCTCACACCATTTAGAAACCGCCTCAAGTGTCTTTTCTATGCCTTGAAACATTTCCTGTCTGTCTGAGCCCGTTCTGTACATGAGTATGTCATGTGCGAAAGTTAATGTTCGTCCCAGTCCTGTTGGTTGAAAGGTTGCTACTTTTGCTGTGTAGATGTTAAACAGCACTGGTGATAGTGGATAACCCTGGACAAATGTGCATTGGTTCTGGCGTCCAAGTTCCCAAGCGAGATACAACTGATCTCTCCATTAAGGCAGCTGCTTTCCACCTTGTTATCCAAGGGTTTACACCACATGCCATTATACAGTCTATTAGGGTTGCAAAATCCACACTATTAAAATCATCCTCTTGGTCAGTTGCGACAGCCACTGTTTCTCTTTTACCCTGGAATCCCGCGTCCACATCGTACGCAAACGTTCCAGCGTTATCCTATGTTGTTTTCAAAGGCATACAGCTACCCATGGGATCTGGAAGGATGAATGCATTTTTGACGTGGCTCATGACTTGTTTTGCAACTATCTTTTCAAGTTATTTAGCATAGACATTCTGCAGTGTGATAATTCGATAGCTGCTGAAAGTTGTGGGGTCTTTTCCAGGTTTAGGAAGTGGCCGAAGGTAACTGCATAGCCAGTCTTCCGGCACCTCAGCATTCTGTATGCTGATATTATCAGTGATAATGAAATCGCTCACCATATTTACAGGGCTGTGCCGTCAAGCTGTTTAATGTTATGATATTGTACACCCTCAAGACCCAGTGCCGTTTTTCTGCTTGTTTTCAGTGTGTACACCACATCCTCTAATTCATCCCGTGCCATGGTGGTAGCAGCGCAAGAGATGAATGCCTGATCTATGACAACTTTTGTATCCCCAGGTTTAGTTGCCAATCTAGTTGGACGTCCATCATTCAAGATGGTAAGGTTCATATTCATGTCTGGCTCAAATCTATACACTGTCTATTTTCAGTGATGCTCCGCCACACCTTGGATCTAGCATTGAAACCTTAGCTATGAAACACCTTGTGTTAGAATCTTCAGAAAATTCCAACTACTCTCTGCTGTAAGATGGTCGACATGATCATATAAATTGTAGACTCGCCACTCCTCACTGCCTATATTCACAGCATTCACCTGCAATTTCGTCTAATGATAACGATTAGAATAATCGAGATGGTTTTCTAACATTCAGGAACATGTTTCAACAGAGCTTAAAAAATCAGACTTTGCACTACAAGTTGACGAATCTACTGACATAAGTCGCAAAGCACAACTCTTAGCATTTGTTCGCTTTGTCCGTATAAATTAAATCATAAATCAATTTTTATGCTGCAGAGAACTTGTAGATCGCACGAGAGGTCAAGATATATTTGATACTTTGACTACCTACTTAAAAAAATGTAATCTCTCCTGGAAGTCATGTTTGGGTGTTTACACAGATGGCGCTCCATCCATGGTGGGGTCTATCAAAGCTTTTGTCGCACTTGTAAAAAAAGCAAAAATCCTAATATGATTTCTACACATTTCTTCCTGAATAGGAAAGCCCTTGTTTCATTGACATTTGGAAAATAATTAAAGTCTGTATTAGAACAGGCTGTCCTAACGGTCAATTTTGTAAAGTCAAGGTGTCTTAAGATCATATGCTTTAAACAGCTTTGTAAAGCTATGGATTTGCAGTATGCATGTTTACTTGTAATTTCACACAGAATTGAGATGGTTATTAAGGGGAAAAGTGTTAGCTCGGGTGTTTGAACTAAGGAACGAAATGAATTTTTTTTTTTCCCCAGTCAGAAGGAAATATAACATTTTATTAAAATCTCAGCAATGAACTTTGGTGTGCCAAGCTGACATACCTGGCATAAATACTTAGGCGCCTAAACATCGTGAATACCAGGATGCAAGGCCGAAATAAAAACATTCTTACATCTACTGATAAGCTACTGTCATTTTAAAAAAAAAGTATATCAATGTGGTTAAATAGAGCTAGGGAGGGAAATCTTGATTTGTTCATATAAATCATAACATCCATTTTCAAAAATGGGGACAACTGACAATGAGGAAATGGGCAAGTCTTGCAGAAGCTCTGTATAGCATTAATCAGAGTTGCTGAAATGTTCTTCCTTGCCAAAAAGTTCTAAAGTTTGCTCCTGGGGACCTTGTTAAATGCCTTTTCCAGATCTAAGAAACAAAGATGCATCTCACTCTTATACTCAAGGGCCTTTTCACTCAGCTGTATGAGTGTGAAGATTAGGTCTTGAGTACTTTGGCTTGCTCGGAAGCCACACTAGACCTCATCCATTTGTAGCTCAGCTAGGCGTCTGAGTCTCTGCTCCAGGATTATAGAGTAGATTTTACAAGGCACACAGAGAAAGGATATGCATCTACGGTTTTCATATTGTCGGTTGTCACTGTCACGTAATTAGTGTGCCTTTTTTTCCTCTCCGGCAATATTGGACTATATTTGTTGGGCGTACTGAATTATGTGCACTATCCAATAATTGGTACATTCTAATTTTCAATATTTGGTATTGCGAGTTAATGTTTACACTCCTTCCCTTCATTTTGTGTCGTGTTTGTTTACCTGAGAGATGATATAAATCAGACCAGCTTGGCTGGCGGGGTCATTTTCGTATAGTTACCCACTGTTTTGTTTGCTCAAGGAGTGCCGGTCAATTATCGGACTGGTGGCATATTTCAAACAACATGAGTGGCATAATACACTTCCGGGCAGACTTGTTATAAGCAAGATAAATGTAAGAACTTGTAATGTAAACATTACCGAGGATAGTCGGATGTGGCAACTCCTTATACGGAACATTCACCGTTTGAATTTTGCGAACGCATGAGTGATGCAAAATATTTCATGAGGAAAAGTTGTCATAACTTGAACTTTTGAGTGTATTGGGTGGCATTTGAGGCGCGAATAAACATTCGCGTTGATTAGTTTTTCATGTAAAAAACGCCAGGTAGAAGTGTGGACCGAGAATCTACGATATAATGTAGAGAAAATTTGACAAACGTCACTGCATTCCAGAATCCTCAATTGAACAGTTCGGAATAAAGCCAGAAACGAATAGAATTTAAGATCCTGAACTATTGGGAACGGGAAACGTATTAGTGCACCTTTTGATTAATACAACAAGGAAACTGCACATTTTAATAAGGAAAAAAGAGCTCTAAAGGACACACTTACAAAATAACAGAGGGATACTGAAATATATAATATACCCCAGACGTGCATTCGAGGCATCTGTGTTAAGTTGGCATGACTATTCTACTGAGACAGAAGTCTATGATCCCAGCTATTGGGGTGGGTTGTAACACAATTTTTATACTGTGAATTTGAAATGTTTGAACTTGCTGATGGTTATTCATGTCCTTAAGAGGCTGGCAACCTCAGCATGTGAAAATGGTATATTCATGAACTGCTACAGCAAAGCGATAGTGATTATTTCATGCTATTTCTCACAGGGAACCAAAAGCAAAGGTAACACCAGACACTAAGTGGAGAAAGGAAGTGGATGATGAAGACATATGTAAATTATCATTTGTAATGAGTTGTGTGTTTTTTTGTTTTAAGCACAAGCCATTTTCCGATGTCCAGTTGAATTTTTTTCCATTTCATTAACTAAGAGAGTTGATTTTTCATCACTTCCCTGAGTTATATGATATGCGCTCAGGGAGAGTAAAAATGCAGAGAAAAGAATCGGTTCACTGACAGCGAGGAAAGACACCTGACTAATATCAGGCAAACAAATATTTAGCAGTGGAATGTGCTCTTTTATTCCCTCTAAAGTTTTTGGTACGAATCAGAGATACCACTTGAGGCACTACTCTACGTTACCTGCTGTACTACTTTTATGGGATTTGAAGCTCGAGATCAACATGTGAACCTACATTTCACAGGCGGTGAAGATCCCTGCTTTGACTAGAAATGGTTACTTCTAGAATACTTTGGAGACGTGCCTTTGTCACGTCGTCTAGGTCGTCCCCTTCCCCTTTTTCCATACATAGTTATTAATATAACTCAAAATCCTTAGGAAATATATATATATATATATATATATATATATATATATATATATATATATATATATATATATGGAACAAGGGGAAGGGGACGACCTAGACGACGGTGGATCCAGGACATCACAGAGATTCTGAACATGTCCTTGGGAGAGGCAGGTCGACTTGCCCGAAATCGTGAGGAGTTCAGACCAGCTATAATATGTAGACAACATTCTGGATAGAATACGTCCCATGATGATGATTATATATATATATATATATATATATATATATATATATATATATATATATATATATATATATATAGCTAATAAGAAAAAATTCACTGTTAATTTAATTGAGGGCATGTACGAGCTAAACTAAATGACATATCCATCTTCATTAAACTCGGGGTGTCAAATAAAAAATTAACATGCTCAGACTCATTCAGCATTGTTCTTGACTTCTGAAATATCTTGTGAATACTCCCTCGAGGCAGAAGCATTATTATTCTTCTCTCTACAACTCTGCCAAGAGTAATCTTGTGTGAAGGTAGACACCTTTTTAGACCCACATTAGATACTCTAGGTTTCGGCCACTGTTGGACCACTACTGCAGAGCAAGGGGAGGCAACCCGTGGCAGTAACCCATTTTGAAAAAGGGTGTTATAATGACAATCTCTCAATCTTTTGGTCTGGTCTTGGAAAACAGAGGCCTCTGCTAAGTTTGTCTCCTGACAGGCGCCTTCATCCTGTTTCTTCCAGCGACTCTTTTTCTCAGTAATTTTATACCCCCTGAGTATACATTATAGTTCGGTGGATATGATAAAATTTCACCATTACTTTCAGTTACTCTGAGCGAAAAGTATGTCTGGACAGAGGAGAATGCAAAGGCTTGTGTCTGAGTGAAAATGTCTAAGTATACATATAACTTATTACAAATGATAATTAAAATATAAACATGATGTCATCATCATCCACTCCTTGTTCTGCTTGGAGTTTGGGGTTGCCTCTGCATTTGGTTCTCTGTGAGAACTATCATGGAGCAATCACCAGCGTTTTGTTGTAGTGGGTTAAGAACATATCATTTTCATATGCTGAGGTTGCCAGCCTCGTATGGACCTGTGTAACCACCAGCAAGTGCAAACATGTCAAATTGAAAGTATAAAATATATGTTACAACTTACCCAGATAGTATAAAACTCTTGTTCCACTGGCACTTGTCTGGTTCTTGTCATCAATTTCATCTTTGTGCCCTTGTCATACCATTTCAGTCTTTCCATTCTAAGCAAGCACCCGTTTATAAAAGTCTGTAGCTTTTTGGTTGTTGTTTTTGTTGCTCTCATTGTCTCAGAGCCATACAACAGGACTGACTTCACATTTGAGTTGAAGATTCTTATTTTCGTGTCGGACATGATTGCTTTTAATCTCCATATGTTTCCCAATGCAATGAAAGCTCCTTTTGCTTTTTGTATTCTTATTTTGATATCACTGTCTGTCCCTCCAACTTTGTTTGTATTAGTTCCAAGATATGTGTACGATTCTACATCTTCTAGTGGTGTTTCTTCAAGTTAAGAAACTTTTGGCTAGTTATAATTTCTTTCATTTATTCTCATAATCTTTGTCTTTTCCGTGTGTATTTCCAGGCCCACTTGTTTTGACCTCTCATCGAGAATTTATATTTTCTCTTCCTCAGCTTCTCTGTCTAATCTCTTTTGTTCAGCCTCAGCTTCTTTGTCTAATCTCTTTTGTCCAGCTTCTTTGTCTAATCTCTTTTGTTCAGCCTCAGCTTCTCTGTCTAATCTCTTTTGTTCAGCCTCAGCTTCTTTATTTTGTTTTTCCATTTCCATTTGGAATCTCCTTTCGTCTACTTGCATCTGCAATTTCTTTTGCTCAAATTCTAATTCCATTCTTTTATCCTCGGCTTTTTGTTTTCTCTCTTCCGCCTTTTGTGCTTTTTCATATTGACTGGTAGCATACTCCTCTAACTTATCTCCAGTCTTGCCTAGGGATTTCCCTAACTCAATGAAGTAATCTAAAGTCGACATAATGTATACAAATATGTGACTAGATACCTGAAATAGCAATAATGAAATCTATCTCCAAATAAATGGAAACAAGCTCTTAATAGATTGAATAACCAGCTCCCTTTATCACAATTTCTGTGGGAAACAAGCCTTTAAATAAGGTCTTGTATAATCAACTGTGTACCTCTAATAATAGCAATTAATCATCAGTTGATTATTTCTCATAAGTTCACTACACAGCTAGTAGTGTATGATCAAATATATTTCATATAGTGTATGTCGATCAAGAACACAACAAAACAATTATAAAAGACAACATGAAAACATTCGCAGAAATCAACTAAGTTAAATAGAAAAACTGAAGAAAATAATCACAGAACCTGTGATGACAACCGCGATGAAATAAACAACACAAATGACGTCACAGTGTATAAATATAAAGGTGTCTAGAACTAAATTTTAGGAAAGGGTAGACCTACAAATACAAACAAATCAAAACAAAACTGAAGAACAGAAAAAATATTACAAAAACAACGATGGGACAGATCATCACAGCTAACAAAAATAGCAACAGATGTTGCATGCAAATTTTCAATTAAGAAAATTGCTCCCTACAGAACACTAATATAGGACCTATATGACTTGGTATACCCTATATTAGTCACCTCGCCAACCGCCCACAGAAATATACACAAATATCACATATAAACATGTAAACATAAATATACATATAGCATAAATACATATAATATAATGAAATGTGTTGCAGATAGAATGTGTTGCAGATAGAAGGCTCAGTTATAATGGTATTGTATTATGGCACTTTAATAAACAATTAATTTTGGCTTAAATTATTAAAGTTCAACACAATCTAGGGCAGTGCAGGAAAATCCACTGTTTACAGTTCCTAAGAATCACAAGTAGGACTTCTCGCTTCAGTTGCACTGTACTTTTCGCAAACACAGTCAAATATACGATCCAACACTGATGTGTAATGCTGTCTGTTTCATGTAAACACCGTCTGTTCAACGAGCGCTGACCTATTTACTGCATACGCTCGATAGGGCAGGTCATGCTGACTTCGACTGTAGAGTTGTACTGCTGGTGTTCATGTGTGTCGTAACAGGCCACAGGAAACGGTCTGGTCCCAGTAGCTGACTTCTCAAAATGTCCACTGTGCAGGTTGACCCAGAAAGCTGGCCTACCAGATTGATAAGGTCTGATTTTCGGTCACCACGTTAATAAGTGCTATTTTGTGATATAGCTCGTCCAGGCACAATGTTAATACAGCTGGTATAGGTGTAGATGGTCAACTCAAAACCGACACAGTGTTGGGCATACAGGTCACCTTGTCCAAAAACGTAATGAGGCCCCGACAAGGATGTAATGTTGACTTTGGGTATTGATGTGAGTGTCAGTACGCGAATGCATGGATTGTTCTGAAGAGTTGACTAGAAGATCAAACACTCACTCACATGTATCTAGAGGTTAATGATGCAGACTACTGTGGTCGTTTCATACTGTTTAATTGGACGCACACACTTGGACAGTACGAGTATAGTTACAGGAAAACAGGTCGACATAAATAGCATACTGTTGATCATTGGTCTACCATCTTAAGTTAGCATTCATGTTGAAGAACATTACAATGGAACATCCGTAGACAAGCACTTAGATTTCCACTGTTTATCAATATAATCATCAGGCCTTACTGACCGAGCGTGTCAGTTAATAAATACTGTTCAAGCCTGACTCCTAGACAGAACCTCTTTTCTAGCGAAGATTCCTTTAGGTAAAGCTCAGCAAATCTATCTGAAGACAATGTTAACCCACCAGTATTGGGTTTTCTTTATAACTGTGATCTCTTAATCATCACCTGATAATAAGGGGCATCCCCGTTCTCTGATCGATGATTGACAAAAAGTTAGGATCCAAAATGGCTTCTGGTTCCCTTTGAGCATCGCTCACTATACAGATGTATAGTAAATCTTCAATATAAGCTTTGTTCATAAACGCAAATGTTTCTACAAGAATCAGCATATTCTCTCATCATAACTGCTGCATACAATCATATTCAGTGCTGCTAGGTAACATGTCATCCCGACATATGGATATAGATAATCACAATGTAGACGTCTGCCCAGCTAAGCCTAGAACGAAAAAGTTCAGTAAAAAGTTCTTTTACCTGGGCATGGGAAATACACTAGCAGAACACATACGCCCCTCTCCTGGCGTTATAGAATAAACACTGGGGACTAATAGACTTAATAATATCAGAAATTATCTTCGTCCCCATAACAAATCACAGAGATCAACAGACTGAGGACTCGTCTTCGACATGGCCTTCGCCAGGCATTCCATCATCACGGAAGACCCTCTTTCCTCTCGGCATGCGCAGAAACTCCCTGACCCCAAAGTTCAGTACAAGGAAAAATAGTTCCACTTAGACATACCAAGATATCACGATATAAGACCGAATCATCTGAAATAGACACAGAGTAAACATAGACTCGGACAATAAACATTCCTGCATAAACCTAAGCAAGAACAATCTGTTTTCTGGCCCAACAAGGCACAGACTAACGAAATCTGGATTCATACGCCAAATTCGATCTCCAGGGGAGATAACCCATATAACAAAAGTATCAATCAATCATGGGTGATATATCTTTGGCCAGGAAAACATCCTGATTCTAAAACAAATACCTTCCCTCAGACAGATAAATATTATAATAACTATATACATTGTCACCAGTAATCTGTTGGTAACAACATCATAGGATGTAGGTACAACATTGTCAACCTGAGTGACAACTGCTGTAGATGTAGAGTCAAGGCCTTTACTTACAGAAAAATCAGATATGATTTCACTGTGATCATCATTATGAGGAGTAACCTCATCATCTTCCAGAATGGTACAGAGACCAAAACTGGAATACACAGTGCCACATGTATGGTAATTGCTGGCAGGTAAATGAACCCCAGCAATGCCTGCACTGAATTTGTGTCGCTGTTCCCGCTGTTCAATCTCCTCTGGTGAGCACTCTTTGCTCCCGTGGATACGACCAATCGTCAAATCAGCAATAGGGTTTTTTAATAGACATACTTTCACCTTTCATGAAAAAAAATGGTGTATGGATATCAACAATAGCTGTGGGATAAAATTCAATAGTACCATCAAATATAATACATTGCACAAAACCACCCATGGCACAAGAAGGGTTTACAAGCAACTGTCTGATCCCAACAGTAGTTGATCCTGAATCCTGGAGTACAGACACTTGGGTACCATTCAATAACCCCCTGTGAAATATGAGAGTGCTGGTGCCATCATGAGCCGAGAGGCCAGTAACAGCTGGTAAAGGGTGCCCACAATTCAATACTGAAGTACTATCTGCCTGAAAAAGAGTTAGACAATCCAGGCAATGTGAAGCAACATCAAAACCAAACGCACAACATGCAGCTGATTGATTCTGAACACCTATTTCCTGATGAATTATGGGTGCATCCCTAGTAAGTGCCGAACCAGTATTATGTTCAGAACGTATTGGAGCATGAGAACGTGATCGTTATCTCTGGCGATCAAAGGAATTACCTTGATTCCTGTAGCCTTGTGTTTTATTTCTATTTTGGAAGTTTTGATTATTAGACCCATTATTATATCAATTGCCATTATTAGTATTGAAATTGTTCTGAGTTCTCCAATTTGAATTTTGTTGGGAAGTATTGGTTCTAAATTGAGGCGACTGATTTCTGAATTGTTGCCTACCTCTGTCATAATCCACATCTCTGTTGAAGTTCATATTCCGGTTGAAACAATGCAAAATGTGGAACTGATGACAAGAACCAGACAAGTGTAAGCAAAGAATGTGGCAATAGTTTAAGGCAATATTAGGAATGCAAATTTATATATTATCAATGTAGTGAAGCAGGGGAAAAAAATTATAGTGCAAGACAAAATCACAATATACAAAGCAATAGCATAAGTAAAGAATATGGACGAACGGTGAAACACTAGCAGCAAGGGAAAAAAATACTAATGGAGAACAAAAGGAAAAACAGCAACTAGGTCAATCTCACTGCTAAAAATAGATGACACAGGACCCAGACAATGTATAAACAGATACTGTATAAACTAAGCGAAAGGCAGATGAGAACAACAGCACGAACAAAACTATTATAAAAATAAGGAAAATAGAACTAGACAACAATGCATTACAATATGAAAAGACGAAACGTTACAACTAGACATGAATTATCGAAAAAATCATCCTGAGGTCAGAAAAACTGGCGAGATTTTCTCGAACCGAAAAATACCGCTCAAATGAAATTTACAATCTAGCCCTTACAGAACGTTCAATGTGCGGTCCTCTTGCAATGACATGTTCTCACTTGCATTGAATCTCCTCCCAACAGCCCCACTAAAACAAAAGAACATGAATAGTTACACAAAGAAAAAATGATAGAAATGGCCTATCAAACGTAACTGCTCACTATGCAACAAAAAGCAGGCCACTTATCTGAAAAACGGTGATCCTCCAGATGCTAGTTCATAGATGAATCAAGCACTGCCATGGAATCGTGGTCCAACACAGACGTGTAGGATATAACGGTACAGTAAACAATGGCCACGAACATCAATGATAAACAATGGTAGACTTGAATAATGACTTCCGAAGGTAAACTTGAATCTCGAAAATCATTGAAGACATCAGGACAAACAGAATGACAGTTGAAAACGAAAGCCGGCAGTCATGCACAAACGATACCAAAATTATGCAGATCAGGGTCGACGGTGACAAGGTCATGTAACGTACTTGAAAAAATTCTGCATTCACAAACAGTCTTTTCATGGTATATAAGGAAAACGTTCTTGATTACGATCCCCACACTGGAGGCCACCATATATTCTAGTTGTTATGGGTGATATTACTCTTGTAGTAACAGTTGAACGTATTGCAAAGTTCAATGACAAAATAGGCATCGTACTCGCAAACATGAAAGGAGACGAGTAAAAACATACATGACATCAGTTCTGACGAATCCAAGCCGTGAGGTAAATGGGTCCACATAATATGGTTGACGTTTATTAATAATAGCAGATTACGACATCATGGAAAAATGACATGGCATATATATAGATACTTCGTCCTGTCCTTCAACAGTCACGTCTCATCAAACATTTCTGGCCGATGTACTAGGGGTGCATACAAACGATGATCACCCAAGTAATGTGGGTCAGACAAATGAAGATGCTGAATTAAATCATAAAATACTTCTTAGGTTGTCACAAACCTCTCACTAGGTTCTGGATCATCTTATACAATATCATAATAATTGTGGTGGCCTTCGAATAATAGAATATGCCACTAGTCGCTCAACTTCCACAGTATCTTAGGAGCTTGAATACAATACACAACGGCAAAGACTATTATAAAGGCTACATTCAAGTCCAAATGGGAAATAGAGCACCCGGGCCATTTGAAAAATGATGCATATCATCAACTATCCAGGAAAGAACAGGTCATCATTTTTCGGCTACGCACTGGACAAAACTGATTGAGATACCCTCTATACCACAAATACAAAATTGGTGCAACAGATCTCTGCACCTGAGGTACCAGCTTGATGACAGTCGAATACCTGCTGCAATACTGCCATACCTACAGAAATGAACAGAGTAGCATAAGGCAACAACCTACTTCTGTCAACGAAAAACTGTTTGGAGATGTCGGGAACCTTGAGTTGACTGCTGCCTTTATTAGAGTCATAAATGTGGAAGTCTGAAGGTGAACGAGATGTCAGGAACCTTGAGTTGACTACTGCCTTTATTAGAGTCATAAATGTGGAAGTCTGAAGGTGAACGAGATGTCAGGAACCTTGAGTTGACTACTGCCTTTATTAGAGTCATAAATGTGGAAGTCTGAAGGTGAACGCGGAAGAAGAAGAAGAAGAATACAATACGTCCTTCCTCGAAGACTACAAATCACGAAAGGCCAAGAATCTTAACCGTTGGCATAAATTAGTGCAGAACACATTACGTCATTAACAACTGATGATGTATAACATGTGTCATGTTCAATTAAGTGAAAACCCGTGCAAACACATGATTAACCACAGAGAGACATATTACTGCGTGTATTAACTGGTAATAGCCTATGTGTGGTCAAGATACAAAATACATTAATATTCTTACTTTAACAGGGACCCTGAATTACAACAGCAATCTTTAAAACAGTCAAAAATAAAATAAATATAAACATCAGCCATTGTTATGCACCAACAAATGATGATGAAGAATCTGAGAAAGAAGAATTTTACAACAGACTACAAAATGTCTTGGATAAAAAGAAAAGAAAGGATACCGTATCACAATCTTGATGGGGGACCTAAATGCAAAAATAGGAACAGACAACACCGGCTTTACAGAAATCATGAAAAAACATGGATTATGTACGATGAAAGACAATTGTGTGTGCTTCAGATCAACTAGCTATAAGAGAAAGCATATTTCCACACAAAAAGAATACATAAAGCAACATGGATATCACCAGACCACAGAACTGAGAATCAGATGAAAATGGGGAGCTATTCTCAAACTTCTGTGCTTCAAATCAACTGGCTATAGGAGGAAGCATGTTTCCACATAAGAGAATACACAAGGCAACATGGATATCACCAGACCATAGAACAGAAAATCAGATTGATCATATATGCATAAACAAGAAGTTTAGATCATCATTGCAGGATGTAAAGGTATATAGAGGAGCAGATGTGGCATCAGATCACCATCTTCTGATACCCAAAGTAAAAATGAAGCTCAAGAGATATGCAACAACAATGCAAAATTATAGACAACAATTAAATGTAGGACATCCAAGAAATCAATTTTAAAAAAAGAGAAATGGAGACAAGAGGCATCCCTGTCACACTCCTGTTCTAATCCCAAATGGTTCTATAAGCTGTCCTTCATGAAGAACTCTGCATGTCATGTCTTCATATGTTTTCTTTATTAAATTATAGATCTTCAGGGGAACTCCATAATGCATCATTAATTTCCAAAGTGATTCTCTGTCTACACTGTCAAATGCCTTTTCACAGTCCACAAATACGATGTATAGTGGTGAATTCCATTCCAGACTTTGTTCAACTATTATTCTCAAAGCGGCTATCTGGTCTGTACATGATCCGTTTTGTTAAAAACCTGCTTGTTCATCTCTCAGTTTCTTGTCTATGGACTCTTTTAATCTCTCAAGGATAATCCTGTTTAATACTTTTCCTGGCACTGATAGTAACATTATTCCTCTATAATTTGTGCACTCTTGTAAATTTCCCTTCTTAGGCAACCTAACCAGATATCCTTCCTTCCATTCTGCTGGTATCTCTTCCTTTTCCCAGACTTTACCAAGTAATTTATATAACATCTCAGACAATGATATCAAAATTAGAATTAAAAAAGCAAGAAGGGCAATCAATGAAATTGCGAAACATTTGGAGAACAAGAGAAATCAAGTCCAACAAGAAAATAAGAATCTTCAACTCATTTGTCAAGTCAGTTCTATTGTATTGCTCTGAGACATGGAGAACAACAAAAACAATAACCAGAGAGCTACAGACTTTTATAAACGGGTGCTTGCGCAGAATAGAAGGATTGAAATGGTATGACAAAGTCACAAATGTAGAACTGATGACAAGAACCAGACAAGAGCCAGTGGAACAAGAGTTGAGAACAAGACGCTGGCGATGGATAGGACACACATTGAGGAAACCTGTTGAGAACATTACAAGGAAGTCCTTGTTGTGGAATCCCCAGGGAAAGAGAGGCAGAGGTAGACCAAAAAACACATGGAAAAGAGAACTGGAAACAGAGGTGAAAATGATGAGGAAAATATGGAAAGAACTTGAGCAGATAGCACAGGACAGGAAGACTTGGCATGTGTTTGTTGAAGGCCTAGCTCCTTGGGGAGCTAAAGGGTATTGATTGATCGATTGAGATTATCTTTCTGAGAAAGTACACCTACACAAACACCACAGTTTTAATGCTTTTCTCCTGTGTGTGTTTTCCTGTTACTTCAGGTTACACCTGTGAGAAAATACAGCACAAAAAAAAATCACACTTGAAGGTTTCTCCAATAGGTATTCTTGTATGTTTTTATAAACTATCTGTCCAAATAAATGCAGTAACACTTATGCTTGTAAGGTATCTCGCCTGTATTTTCTCATGTTTTATGTTGGTTTAGCTTGCATTTGTAAGTAAATGATTTACCACAATCATCACATTTGTAAGACTTCTGTCCTTTTTTTTAAAGTTGGTTTAGGCTACATTGTTAATTAAATGTTTTACCACAAACAATACACTTGAAACGTTTCTCTCCTGTATATTTTCTTTTATGACTGCTTGTGGTAGAACTTTGAGTAAATGCTGCACCACAGACATCACACTTGAAAGGCTTCCCTCCTGTATAGATTCTTTTACGATTGATTAGGGAAGTTCTTTCAGTAAAAACTGCACCACAAACATCACACTTGAAAGGCTTCTCTCCTGTATGTATTCTTTTATGATTGATTACGGAAGTTCTTTCAGTTAAAAACTGTACCACAAACATCACACTGTAAAGGCTTCTGTATGTAATCTTTTATGACTGATTAGAGATGTTCTTTGAGTAAATGCTGGACCACAAATATCATATTTAAAAGGCTTCTCTCCTGTATGTATTCTTTCATGATATTTTAAGTGAAATCTTTTGAGTAAGTGCTGCACCACAAACTTGAAAGGCTTCTCTCCTTTATGTATTCTTTTATGATTTTTTAGGTCCTGTTTTGTAGTAAATGCTGCACCACAAACACTACACTTGAAAGGCTTCTCTCTCATGTGTATGTTTTTATGTTGGTTTAGGTCACATTTGTAATTAAATGTTTTACCACAAACATCACACTTGAAAGGATTCTCTCCTGTATGTATTCTTTTATGGTAGATTAGGGAAGGTCTGTTAGTAAAGACTACACCACAAACATCACAATTGAAAGGTTTTTCTCCTGTATGTATTCTTTTTCTGATTGATTAGGGAAGTTCTTTGAGTAAATGCTGCACCACAAACATCACACTTGAAAGGCTTCTCTCCTGTATGTATTATTTCATGTCTTTTTAGGTGAGATCTGTGAGTAAATGCTGCACTACAAGCATCACACATGAACTGCTTCTCTCCTGTATGTATTCTTCCTTGATCTTTTAAGTGAGATCTTTGAGTAAATGCTGCACCATAAACATCACACTTAAAAGGCTTCTCTCCTGTATGTATTCTTTTATGATTGATAATGGAAGTTCTTTGAGTAAATGCTGCACTATAAACATCACACTTGAAAGGCTTCTCTCCTGTATGTATTTTTTAATGATTTTTTAGGTCCTGTTTTGTAGTAAATGCAGCACCACAAACATCACACTTTAAAGGCTTCTCTCCTGTATGTCTTTTTAAGTTAGATCTCTGAGTAAATGCTGCACCTCAAACATCACACTTGAAAGGCTTCTGTATGTATTCTTTTATGACTGATTTGAGATGTTCTTTGAGTAAATGCTGGACCACAAACATCACACTTAAAAGGCTTCTCTCCTGTATGTATTCTTTCATGATATTTTAAGTGAGATCTTTGAGTAAGTGCTGCACAACACAATTGAAAGGCTTCTCTCCTGTATGTATTATTTCATGCCTTTTTAAGTTAGATCGTTCAGTAAATGCTGCACCACACTTAAAAGGCTTCTCTCCTGTATGTATTCTTTTATGATTGATTATGGAAGTTCTTTGAGTAAATGCTGCACTACAAACATCACACTTGAAAGGCTTCTGTATGTATTCTTTTATGACTGATTTGAGATGTTCTTTGAGTAAATGCTGGACCACAAACATCACACTTAAAAGGCTTCTCTCCTGTATGTATTCTTTCATGATATTTTAAGTGAGATCTTTGAGTAAGTGCTGCACCACAAACTTGAAAGGCTTCTCTCCTGTATGTATTCTTTTATGATTTTTTAGGTCCTGTTTTGTAGTAAATGCTGCACCACAAACATCACACTTGAGAGGCTTCTCTCTCATGTGTACGTTTTTATGTTGGTTTAGGTTACATTTGTAATTAAATGTTTTACCACAAACATCACACTTGAAAGGCTTCTCTCCTGTATGTTTTCTTTCATGACTGCTTAATGTAGAACTTTGAGTAAATGCTGCACCACAGACATCATACTTGAAAGGATTCTCTCCTGTATGTATTCTTTTATGATAGATTAGGGAAGATCTGTTAGTAAAGACTACACCACAAACATCACATTTGAAAGGCTTCTCTCCTGTATGTATTCTTTTATGACTGATTACTGAAGTTCTTTCAGTAAAAACAGCTTCACAAACATCACACTTGAAAGGCTTCTCTCCTGTATGTATTTTTTCATGTCTTTTTAAGTTAGTTCTTAGAGTAAATGCTGCACCACAAATATCACACTTGAATTGCTTCTCTCCTGTATGTATTTTTTCATGATTATTTAAGTGACATCTTTGAGTAAATGCAGCACCACAAACATCACACTTAAAAGGCTTCTCTCCTGTATGCATTCTTTTATGATTGATTAGGGAAGTTCTTTTAGTAAAAACTGCACCACAAACATCACACTTGAAAGGCTTCTCTCCTGCATGTATTCTTTTATGATTGATTAGGGAAGTTCTTTGAGTAAATGCTGCACCACAAACATCACACTTAAAAGGCTTTTCTCCTGTATGTATTCTTTTATGATTGATTATGGAAGTTCTTTGAGTAAATGCTGCACTACAAACATCACACTTGAAAGGTTTCTCTCCTGTATGTACTCTTTTATGATTTTTTAGGCCCCGTTTTGTAGTAAATGCTGCACCACAAACATCACACTTGAAAGGCTTCTCTCCTGTATGTATTCTTTTATGATTGATTAGGGAAGTTCTTTGAGTAAAAACTGCACCACAAACATCACACTTGAAAGGCTTCTCTCCTGTATGTATTATTTCATGTCTTTTTAAGTGAGATCTGTGAATAAATGCTGCACCACAAGCATCACACATGAAATGCTTCTCTCCTTTATGTATTCTTTCATGATCTTTTAAGTGAGATCTTTGAGTAAACGCTGCATCACAAACATCACACTTCAAAGGCTTCTCTCCTGAATGTATTCTTTTATAACTGATTTGAGATGTTCTTTGAGTAAATGCTGCACCACAAACATCACACTTGAAAGGCTTCTCTTTGATATGTATTATGTTATGATTGATTAGGGAAGTTCTTTGGTTAAATGCTGCACCACAAACATCACACTTGAAAGGCTTCTCTCCTGTATGTATTCTTTTATGATTTTTTAGGTCCTGTTCTGTAGTAAATGCTGCACCAAAAGCATCACACTTGAAAGGGTTCTCTCTTATGTGTATTTTTTTATGTTGGTTTATGCTCCAATTATGAGTAAATGCTGCACCACAAACATTACACTTGTAAGACTTCTCTCCCGTGTGTATTTTTTGATGCTGCTGTAGGTTATCTTTCATAGTAAATGATAAACCACTAATATCTGTGTATGATTTATCTTCCTCTATTTTATTTTGAGACTGACAGCTTAAATCATTGTAAGTAGCAACATCTCTATCATTCACACTAAGCTGAACATTTATCTCAGTGGCAGAAAATATTTTACTACAATTTATGTTACACACTACATTTTGTGAAGCTGATGTGTTACAACTTGGGGTGTCACCAATATTAGTTGTCTTTTCCAGACGAAAGACTAAGTTCACTGATGGTTCATTATCATGTAGTATCAGTCTGGTGTTATCTTCTCCTGCTGCATCAGTAAAAGTAGCATTTCTTATTTTATTCACTGTTTCATTTACTTTATTTCTATTGCCCTGTGGTAAGATATCCTGAAGATCATCAAGTTTATTATCAAACTCCCAGTGTCCATTTCTGTGTGCTGTTTTCATGTGCTCATCCAGGACATCAAGTTGGAAGAAAAGAATGTTGCACATGGGACAAGAATATATGTCTGAAATGTTGAAAATAACGAGAATAGATAAATAAACTAAATACATTTCCTTTATGTTTAGTTACAATTTTGTAAGCAAAAACAAACGCATAACATCCAAGTTATTATATAATACATGTATATCTCACACAATTAATAACAAAATAAAAATGTTTTGAGTTGACTCTGAAAGGCTCAGTAGCTACTTAGCATTAAATATTACATAGTGCAGACATTTAAATCATCGACATTTCTTCAACTTCCTGTCTACAGTACTATTCATCAATTCTATTTTTGACTTCCTTCCCTGCCATGATGTCAAACTGTCCAGATTCTTCTCTCTTTATCACCTCTATCTCTTTTTCCTTCTATCTTTCCTGTTGTCACAATATACTCCAGCTTCCTTCTTCTCATTAAAGCCTTGATAGTACACTGGTTAGTGCACTGACTTCCAAGCTCATTGGTCCATGGTTCGATCCCCAGCTGAGGTGGGATTTTTTAGACCACAAATGGCTTTGGAGTCAATCCAGCGTTATGAATTGGGTACCAGAGCAAATCTGGGAAGGTTAAAGGCTGGTGCGGTGCTGACCACATCACCTCTAGTGTGGCATATGGTCAAGAAAATATAGGCCTAACACCATATTCCCAATATGCCTCAATGGTCAAGAAAATAAAGGCCTAACACCATATTCTCAATATGCCTCAATGGTCAAGAAAATATAGGCCTAACACCGTATTCCCAATATGCCTCAATGATCAAGAAAATATAGACCGAACACCATATTCCCAATATGCATCAATGATCAAGAAAATATAGACCTAACACCATATTCCCAATATGCCTTTATGATCAAGAAAATATAGACCTAATACCATTTTCCCAATATGCCTCAATGATCAAGAAAATATAGACCTAACACCATATTCCCAATATGCCTCAATGATCAAGAAAATATAGACCTAACACCATATTCCCAATATGCCTCAATGATCAAGAAAATATAGACCTAACACCATATTCCCAATATGCCTCAATGGTCAAAAAAATATAAACCTAACACCTTATTCCCAATACGCCTCAATGGTCAAGAAAATATAGACCTAACACTATATTCCCAATACGCCTCTGTTGCTGTCGTTTTTGACGGAGTCATAATAGGTAAATCCTTTTATACTTTTGTTGGGTCAAAAGTGGGAGAACTGGGGGTTAACTTCTATGACAGGTTATTTGAGGGTTATCTTCCCTTTCTTTCAAATCATTGTCGTTGATCTGTCTTAACGATGCTCAGATTTATGCTGTCTGGGCATGCGCAAGTATTGAGCGCGAACTGAGGAAACTTCCGTGAGGGAGGTTGTGTTTTGGGCTGTCGGACATGATGTCCGTTGTGATTTTCTCTATATCATCATGGGGATTGGAAAGTTTTCGATATGACTGAAATGTCAATGTTTTCCCCAGTGATTCTTTGTTCGTCAAGAGTGACGACAGTTATTAATTGTGTATCCGGAGGATTCTGTATAAAGGTAAAGAGACATTCATATTAATATGCCTTTGGTTGCAGAACATTTGAAGTTACCTATCTGCGAGTGAAGCTCACAGATCTTGAGAGACAGAATTCCTTCTTTGCTTCAGGTTCTAGCCAAATGAGACTATGTGTTTCTATTGAACAGAAGCCTAATGATGATGATAAATTATTGTGGACGCCGCAGGTTGGCGGTATATATGTTTAGCATGGTTTGATCGTGCCTGCTAACAAAGGATACACAGCTGTCTATATATTGAGGCCCTGTATTACGGCCAATATTTTTCAGCAAGAGGAAATATATCTGGCGGGCTATGCCAGTTAAATAACAGCCTTATGTATTATTGCTACGCAATTTAGGAGCTCGTTGTTTTGGACGACGGAGTTAATTAAGTACCTGACACGCTGAGTCAATGGTACGGAAGCTACATTATAAACTGTAACATAAGGACAGATGATGTTTGGGTATGTCCTAACCGATGTATGATGCAAGCCTTTGATTACCAGACATTTAACAGTCATTCATTATTATGTGAAGTCCTTGATCTTGTCGATTTGACTGTCCTGTTGATGCTACTGTCAGTTTCGTAAATAAATGTTTGAAACGTGCCAGCAGTCTTCAATTCATCATTGACTACTGCATGTGAGTGTATGGGTGCATTATTGACTTTACTAAGAGCTTCAAGCATTCGCGTTCTCGTCTACACCCACACTCAGCACATCATAATACCAGTACCACACATCTACAACATGTACGCTGTTTTGTGTGAGTGATCATAGTACCCCTGGCAGTGCCTCGCGCTGAAGGCCGTTACATTTCTGGTGACCTACAACAACACCGCAACATTACACAGTCCAGGTGATAAACGACATGTTCACTCTGCCAGCTTTCACATCACGCATAAACAGTACGTTACATTTCTGGTGGGCCAGATTCGTGGGTTTTCTACATTTTCAAGACAGTGGTAAATAGGTCAACAACTGCTGACTCACATAAACACTCGCGTTGGCATTTTTGTGTTACTGCTACATGGACAACAACTGCTACGGAATTGAAGTGACATTGTTATACATTTCTGGAGTTCTACAGATGATGGCAATATATCTGGGCTATCAAGTCACATCGTTACCTGTCAACCCAAGATTGTAAACAGTACCGCTGGTTGTTTACACTACATTCTGAGCTATCAAGTCACATCGTTACCTGTCAACCTAAGATTGTAAACAGTACCGCTGGTTGTTTACACTACACTCTACAAACATATCGACGTTGGATCTTCTAGTCTCAACTGATGTCAAGTATGATTTTTGTAGCTACACTTTGGAGACCACTGCCTGTTATTAAGTTACGGTGACCTTCAACGGTGGATCGTCTTCATTGTTGTTGACAGTAGTACCGCATTATACTGCATCTTTGCGGCTGTTGAGGATTGTGCTTAAAGATAAGTGGCCTGTTTAGTGTGAAAACTGTGCCTTTATTTTGTGTAAAGCTGAGCCTTCCTCTAAACACATTCTACGTATTGTGTATTTATATATGCCATGCATGTTTTTTGTATACATGTTTTTGTTTACATGTGTATTTAGTGTGTATTTCAGCGGGCTGGTTGGGTAGGAGACTCCGATAGAAGATACCATGTGATAGAGGTTCTATCGTGAGCATTTTCTGTAGAATACGCATATTTCCCCAGTGGAAATTGCGAGCGACCTGTGTTGCTACTTTTCAGTTTTTTTCTTAGCTGTGACGAGATGTGTTAGTGTCGTTTTCGTTATTTTTTTCTCCATTCTTTGATTTTCGATTTGTTTTGTTTGTATCTGTTCGCCTCTCCTTTCTTTCATTTATTTCTATACACCTTTTTGTTTATAACAGTGTTGTCATTTGTTTGATTTTCGCAGTTATCATTGTAAAATTTTACAACATTAGATTCAGTTAAGCTTTATTTATTATTTGACTTCTGCGAACGTTTTCGGTTGTTTGGTATTCTTGTCTTTGTATTTATTATTGTAATACATTGTTGTCATACAGTCTATAGATATACTTGATCATTGACTATTATTATTAATATCATACACTTTTCAGATAAAGGTTACTTATAATGATAATATTATAGAGAAACAAGGTAACTATACAAGGTCTTTGACTAAGACTTGTCTCTCAAAGAGAGTGAAATAAAGTGAAGTGAGTATACAAGTCTAGTATTACAGACTTGTCTCCCATCAAGGTGGGATAAGGTAATTTATTTAATTTTTCAGGTCTGATCTCACATAGTTAGACATAATGTCTACACTAGACTTCTTTATTGAACAAGGGAAATCCCTTGGTAAGTCTGGTAAAGAATTAGAAGAATACTCGACTGCTCTCTTTACCAAAGCACTGAAGTCTGAAGAAAAGAGACAAAAAGAGGAAAATAAAAGATTGGACAGAGAAGCTGAACAAAAGAAGATAGATGCTGAGAATTTAAGATTGCAGATGCAGGCAGATGAAAGGAAATTCCAGATGGAAATGGAAAAACAAAAAAGGGAAGCAGATGCTGAAGAGAGAAAATTTCATGCTGCTGCTGAGGAGAAAAAACTTCAAGCTCAAGCTGCTGCTGAGGAGAAAAAACTTCAAGCTCAAGCTGCTGCTGAAGAGAGAAAATTTCAAGCTGCTGCTGAAGAGAGAAAAGCAAAAATGGAACATGATGAAAGACTCGCAGTTTTGGAATTAAGAGAAATTAAAATTGATGAATGCGGGTGCTCATCAAGCAACTTCGGATACGACAAAGGAGAAGTCTAATAAGATCAAATTACCTCATTTCAATCCTTTAAAGGACGATATAACGGATTATCTTGATAGATTCGAATTTTTATGCGATACGCATAAAATAAAAAAGGGAAAATATGTCGAACTGATGGAATTTTTTTCAGGTGAACCAGTAACTACTCTTATGACAATAGAGGAACATGATAGGACTAACTATGATGTTGTCAGAGCAGCATTACTTAAAAGATATCAACTAAAAGAAGAAGATTATCGTCTTCGTCTTAAGACAATGTTGCCAGAAAATGGAGTAGATTTCTCTGACTTTATTATAAAGATACGCCGTACATTCACACGTTGGATTGAGTTGTCTCAGACTGAAAAAACATATGAAGGCCTAATGGACTTATTACTTCGAGACAAAGTTATGTCATCGGTCAACGAATCTTTCCTTGCTTTTCTTCATGAGCGTAAACCTAAAAACATAAAAGACATGGAGGAATATTGTTGCCAGTACGTAACTGCGCATCCCCATGCTACAGTTAGCAATTCTAAAGTGAAAGAAGGGTTGCCAGTTGCTTCGGCAGCACCATATGGCTCTAATTACAATCGTAAATTTCAAGGTGCTAAACAAAGCTTTAATAAGAAGAGTAATCAGAATTACACTCAATATCAAAGCAATCCATCACACAATGGGTTTTCTTCAAAGAATTGGAGACGAGCTGATAGTCCTCGTAATGTTGGGTCTAATAATTATAGACACTTTCGCAAAGGTTATCACATTAGGAACTATCTGAGTTTTTCTTCTCGAGATAATTATCCTCGCCGTCAAGAATATTACGATGATGGTTATGGAAACTGTGATTCAAACCAGAATAATGGTTATGATGGGCAATATAATGATAATTACAGGGGAAATAATAATAATTGCGGCAGACCTAGACACAACAAAAGAAAATTTTATCATCAGGCAAATGCTGCACAACATGAGTCTCAGGAAGCCTGTAGTCAAGTGAACGATAGTAGAAACTCTAATGCTATCACTGGCTCTGCTTTCGATTTTGGGAGAGCAGCTAAGTGCCCCCAATGCTCAACATTGTTCGAGCCATCTACAGTATCTACCCTAATTTGTGGTCACCCTCTTCCCGCTCTTCCTGCTACAGTTGCGCATGACGGGAAAGGATCTCTTATTTTACATAGAGGTCTAGTGAATGATAATCCAGTCTCAGTACTTTTTGATTCTGGATGTACTACTATTGGGGTTAGGCAATCTCTAATAGATCCTTGCTGTGCCACGGGAAAGGTGGTTAAGTGTGTGACATTTGGTGGAACTTTGGAGATATATCCTACTGCTATCATCCACATGGATACTCCCTTCTTTACAGGAGATGTCCACGCGTGTCTTCTTCCTAATCCTATTGCGGATCTTATAATCGGTCGTATTCACGGGGTTAAGGAATGTACCCCGCAGCAAATTGCTGCTTGGGAGAAACATAATATCCAAACAGCCAATGTGGTTGTAACAAGAGCACAAGCTCTTATTCCTTCAACTTCATCTAATGATAGTAATGAAGTTGGTAGCCAAGATGATCACTTGGTGATTTCACATGACTCGTTTGTGAAACTACAAGAAGAAGACTCTTCTCTAAATAAATACTTTCTTCTCGCTAAAAACGGTGATCCGAATCAAAATACAATTCACAAATCGTATATCACTATGAAGAATGGTATACTAGTACGTATGGTACAACACTCAGACAAATCTATGCACTCTCAAATTCTTGTGCCCAAAAGTATGAGAGCCTTAATTCTTCAACATGCACACGATTCTCAGTGTGCTGGACACATGGGTTTTTCTCGCACTAAGTCGAGAGTTCTAGCGGCTTTCTTTTGGCCATTCGTAAACAAAGACATACGAATTTATTGCCGATCTTGTAAGATTTGTCAAGAAGTCAAATCTAGAGGTCCACGACATGCTGCACCTATCCAGGCTGCAGACATTCCTATTCGACCATTCCAGAAGATGGCAATAGATATTATTGGCCCTTTTAAGATTAAGTCAGCCAGAGGACATCAATTCATCCTAACATGCGTCGACATGTGCACACGTTGGCCAGAGGCTATACCTCTAAAGAGCATATCTACTGCCGATATCGCAGACGCTCTTTGGCTAATATTTTCTTGTTTGGGTTTTTCCAGAGAAATATTGTCAGACCATGGTACTCAATTGATATCAGACACTATGTCGCAGGTGATGTCTATCCTAGATATTAAAAGGTCTCTCAGTAGTATTTATCACCCAATGTCTAATGGGTTGGTTGAACGTCTTAATAGAACACTCAAGAACTTACTTGGCAAGATTACTGAGGATCATCCTCAGGATTGGGACAGGGTTTTACCCGCGGCTCTCTTTGCCTATAGAGAGGTCCCCAACGAACATACAGGGTTTTCTCCCTTTCAACTTGTTTTTGGCGCGCAACCGCGCGGTCCTATGTCCTTGCTACACGATTTGATAACTGCCGATAATATTGACGATGACACTCAATCTTCATATGAGTATGTCATTGCTCTCAGGCATAAGATTATCGAAGCATGCAAGTTAGCGACTTCATCCTCCGAATTTGCCAAAGAAAAGGCGAGGCAATTCGCTAATAAGAAGAGACGCCTACGTCAACTTTGTCCTGGAGACAAAGCGTTTGTCTTACTTCCTTCGAGGGAGAACAGACTTCTCATTGCATGGAAAGGTCCATATAAAATAGTCTCAAAAATTTCCGATGTCGACTATGTTGTCGATATTGATGGAAGGCATAAAACCTTCCATATAAATATGCTTACGGAATTTATAGAACGACCAGACTATTTGCAGCCTATTTTCCAGGCGACGGACGATTCTCCAGTCCAACATGGTCATATCTCATCCTTGTCGGTTATACAGGAGGAGGAAACTACGTTTTCAGATGTTAATCTACCTCTTCCTATGATTCCACTCAATTCTACGGAATCATGGAGAAACGTTTCGGTTTCTTCTAATTTGTCTTTTGAGGAACAGCGTCAAGTATCTTCTTTGCTACAATCATTTCAGGATGTCCTTACCGACATTCCTGGACACACACATATTATCAAACATGACATTATACTTACTGATCATAATCCGATCAGAGTAAGACCATATCCTATCCCTATTCATTTCCAAGCACAAGTCGAGAAAGAATTGGATGAAATGATACAATTGAAAATAATTGAACCATCCACTTCAGCATACTCTTCGTCCATGGTTATTGTTCGAAAGAAAGACAATAACATACGTCTTTGCGTCGATTATCGCAAATTGAACCAAGTTACGAAGTTTGATGCTGAACCTATGCCTTTATTGGAAGATCTACTTACTAGACTTTCTAAATCGCGATTCTTTACTAAACTTGACTTGTCGAAAGGCTATTGGCAAGTTCCGTTAACTGAACGCGCCAAACCTTTCACTGCTTTCTCAACACCTAGGGGTTTATATCAATGGAATTTTATGCCTTTCGGGCTGATGAACGCCCCAGCTACTTTCGTACGCATGATGCGTCGAATTCTCTCATATCGTACAGATGTCATCGCATACTTAGACGACATCTGTCTTTTCAGCGATACTTGGGAAGAACACTATTCAGGTTTAAATGAGATACTGTCTACTCTACGTGAGCATAATTTGACTGCAAAACCCTCTAAAGCCTTTGTTGGGTTTAGTGAAATCTCTTTCCTAGGTCATCGTGTTGGTCATGGTCTATTGAAGACAGAGGACCAAAACATTTCTAAGATATTAAATATCTCCGTTCCTAAAACAAAAAAGCAAGTACGTAGTCTCTTGGGATTAATACAATTCTACGGAAGATTCATTAAGAATCTGTCCTCCATTATGGCACCTCTTTCAAC
This sequence comes from Oreohelix idahoensis, assembly GCA_024509875.1. Taxonomy (NCBI): domain Eukaryota; kingdom Metazoa; phylum Mollusca; class Gastropoda; order Stylommatophora; family Oreohelicidae; genus Oreohelix; species Oreohelix idahoensis. Next base: position 74,353 of record JAMPIV010006498.1, on the reverse strand, counting down.
TTTATTGAAAAAAGGTTCTCCTAATATGGTGCGCTGGTCCCAAGAATGCCAATCTTCATTGGATCAGATTAAGAATTTGTTCTCATCTCCTCCTATCTTACGACTACCATCGATTGATAAGACTTTTGTCCTTCGTAGTGATGCCTCTTCCACTGGGATCGGGGCGGCACTTATGCAGAAGTATTCAGGAACTCTGCATCCTGTGATGTATATCTCTAGGAAATTGAATGCGGCAGAAAGGAACTATTCGGTTCTAGACCGTGAATTGTTAGCTATGGTTTGGGCCATTCTTAAGCTACAAAGATTCCTTCTAGGCGCGCATTTCATTATGGAAACCGACCAAAAAGCTCTTACAGCTATGCAGAACAAGGATTTGAAGAGCTCAAGATCTACTCGATTGGCTATTGCTCTTCAACCTTTTCATTTCACGGTGCGGGCTATCCGTGGTTCGGATAATGTGATGGCGGACATACTGTCTAGATGCCCACATGATTCCACTTAAGTCTTGTGTCCTAGATTTCATGATACACTTCCAGACTCATGTCTGTTCATAATATACATTAACACATTTGTTTCACCTTAGATTAGTAAATTGATTGTTTTCTTTCTCTATTACTATCTTTGGTGTAATGTGGAAGGTTAAGTTAACATAAAATAAAGGTCAAAAATAAGAAAAGGAAAAATGTTAAAATGGCCAGATATAATATTTAAATAATTTTGTAATGACTATAGTGCATTATAGCATGTTACTAATTAATGTCATTTATATTGTTCTCAGTGCAAACTAGTACCAAGTACGGAGCGCTTGTGAGAACCATGATGATGCCATACCTTTCTTTTGTTCGAGAGAACGCAGCACTTATTTGTATATAATTTACTTCTATTGTTAGATAATGTGTAAGGAATTTAACAAATTTGGTCATGTCCATCCATTACATATATTAATAGTGTAACATTGTAATTTGTATATTGATATGACTTCTCGAGTTAGATTGTCATTTGTCATTGCTATGATTATAGTATTGCATAATTGTTTGATGGGTATGTAATTTTTTGTTAGTATCGCCAGCAACTGAGGTTTCTTTGATGGTACCTTCCCGAATATATTTTCTATTGTTTGGTGAGATGATTTGATTCTCTCCAGACGCTCTATTTGTGTGTCGATTCAACCTGACATTAGGTTGATTCTTTCATTGGCGCATTATTCATGTGTCATGAGCTTGTGGTATCTTGCTCATTGATATATTTTTTTTTAAAATGGGTCATTTTTTTTTATACGGGGGGTGCGGTAGTCTGTTGCTGTCGTTTTTGACGGAGTCATAATAGGTAAATCCTTTTATACTTTTGTTGGGTCAAAAGTGGGAGAACTGGGGGTTAACTTCTATGACAGGTTATTTGAGGGTTATCTTCCCTTTCTTTCAAATCATTGTCGTTGATCTGTCTTAACGATGCTCAGATTTATGCTGTCTGGGCATGCGCAAGTATTGAGTGTGAACTGAGGAAACTTCTGTGAGGGAGGTTGTGTTTTGGGCTGTCGGACATGATGTCTGTTGTGATTTTCTCTATATCATCATGGGGATTGGAAAGTTTTCGATATGACTGAAATATCAATGTTTTCCCCAGTGATTCTTTGTTCGTCAAGAGTGACGACAGTTATTAATTGTGTATCCGGAGGATTCTGCATAAAGGTAAAGAGACATTCATATTAATATGCCTTTGGTTGCCGAACATTTGAAGTTACCTATCTGCGAGTGAAGCTCACAGATCTTGAGAGACAGAATTCCTTCTTTGCTTCAGGTTCTAGCCAAATGAGACTATGTGTTTCTATTGAACAGAAGCCTAATGATGATGATAAATTATTGTGGACGCCGCAGGTTGGCGGTATATATGTTTAGCATGGTTTGATCGCGCCTGCTAACAAAGGATACACAGTTGTCTATATACAGTGCAAACCGCTTAAGGCGATCTCGGATGTGGCGAATTTCTGATGTGAAGAACAATTTGTTTATCCCCGGCAATTTTTCTTCTTTGTCTTTGTAAAAAATGTCCGGTTAAGCGGAATCCGTTTATCACGAATTTTCGGATATGCCGAACGATTAAACGTGTCCCGACTATATAATTTGATCTGCTTAAGGCGAACTTTTTTCAAATACAGTACCTGGACATTTGTACAACTTTTCGGCTATTTTCGGAAATTGCGCGCTTCCCCTCTAAAAATGGCTGGAAAGTTAAAATCCATATCTTTGAAAAGAAAGATTGAGCTAGTACAAGAATTGGAAAATAGTTGCAAAAAGAAAATGGAAATAGCAAAGGAATTCGACATTCCAAAATCAACGCTTTCAGGAATCATAAAAAATAAGGATCGGTACAGAAAAATGTTTTATGGTGGACAAGTTGATTGGCACAGAATGAAGAACCGAAAAGCGACGTGTGATGTGGTTGACACGGCACTCCTAAAATGGTTCACCATGGCGAGATCAGCAAATGTTCCTGTAAATGGACCTATATTAACTGCAAAGGCAGAAGAGTTAGCACTTCTGGAAGGTCGGACTGGCTGGAAATGTAGTCCTGGCTGGTTGGGTTGTTTTAAAAAACGGCACATTACTTACAAAGCCGCGGTAGCATAGGGGTTAGTGCACTGGCTTCCTAGCGCAGTAGTCTATGGTTCGATCCCCAGATGAGGTGGGAATTTTTTAGGTTACAAACGGCTCCTGGGTCGACCCAGCCCCAAATGGGTACCAGAGCAACCCTGTGAAGGTTAAATCGGCCGGCGTGATGCCAACCACATCACCCCTAGTGTGCCGACAGTCAAGATAATATGGGCCTAACACCATATTCCCAATATGCCTCAATGGGCGTGTAACGGGTTCCTTTACCTTTTTTTGTGTGTGGGGAAAGGCATTCTGTTAATGAAACGACTACCGAGTCATGGACGGAGGAGGTGCTAAAACCAGCCATGAGTAGGTATAATTCGGTTGATGTGTTTAATGCTGATGAAACTGGATTGTTTTGGAGATTGCTGCCTGACAAGACTTTTTCCTTCAGAAATGAAAAGTGCCGGGGGGGGGGGGGGGGGGAAAGGGAAAGAAAGAATCACAATTGTTGTGTGTACAAATATGGATGGTTCAGATAAATTGCCATTACTTGAAATCGGTAAATTAAAAAATCCAATCTGTTTTAAAGGTTTGAAAAAAATTGTGTGTTGATTATGCAGCTAATTCAATAGCCTGGATGACATCATACATTTTCACCACGTGGCTATATGCATTTGATCATTCTATGGAACGTCGACATCACAAAGTTCTTTTGGTGCTTTACAACTGTTCAGCCCACATAAATGTTCAAAATCTAAAAGCAACAGAACTTTTATTTTTACCACCAAATGCGACATCCAAACTTCAGCCTTGTGACCAAGGTATTATTCAAAATCTGAAGGTTCATTATAGGTCAGCAATGTTGTCCAAACTTGTAGGTCACATTGATGCAGTACAGAGGAAAATTACATACTTTTTCATTTAAGAGTGCTTTATCATTTAAGAGTGTGCAAATTCTAGAGATAATGATGTCTGTGGGTTAACGGTACAAACTATTTCACAGTTGGAAGTTTCAAATTACATGGATAAAACTAACATGTATATAATGCAGGCTGGATGCCAAGATGATTTAATTTATCATTTCTTTGAATTTAAGGATGTCAAGGAAAGACATTTTTATTAACTCAAGTACAGGAACTAAGTAAGGTACAGAGGAAAATTGCAGCTTTTTCATTTAAAAGTGTAAAAAGTGCTGTTATTCTCTAGATATTTGTGCCAACTTTGTACATTAACACTTTTGGTGATTTACATATTTTCTGTGTTATACATCTGTCATATTCAACGCTAATTCATTATTGTATTGTACGTTGTAAATGCATTACCATATGCTTGAACTCTTATCTGGATAAGAGGAATTTCTGATAAGAAGAACTATTTCTTGGGTCCCTGGTGAGTTCTCCTTATCAGGCCTGCACTGTATTGAGGCCCTGTATTACGGCCAATATTTTTCAGCAAGAGGAAATATATCTGGCGGGCTATGCCAGTTGAATTACAGCCTTATGTATTATTGCTATGCAATTTAGGAGCTCGTTGTTTTGGACGACTGAGTTAATTAAGTACCTGACGCGCTGAGTCAATGGTACGGAAGCTACATTATAAACTGTAACATAAGGACAGATGATGTTTGGGTATGTCCTAACCGATGTATGATGCAAGCCTTTGATTACCAGACATTTAACAGTCATTCATTATTATGTGAAGTCCTTGATCTTGTTGGTTTGACTGTCCTGTTGATGCTACTGTCAGTTTCGTAAATAAATGTTTGAAACGTGCCAGCAGTCTTCAATTCATCATTGACTACTGCATGTGAGTGTATGGGTGCATTATTGACTTTACTAAGAGCTTCAAGCATTCACGTTCTCGTCTACACCCACACTCAGCACATCATAATACCAGTACCACACATCTACAACATGTACGCTGTTTTGTGTGAGTGATCATAGTACCCCTGGCAGTGCCTCGCGCTGAAGGCCGTTACATTTCTGGTGACCTACATCAACACTGCAACATTACACAGTCCAGGTGATAAACGACACGTTCACTCTGCCAGCTTTCACATCACGCATAAACAGTACGTTACAGCCTCAATGGTCAAGAAAATATAGACCTAACACCATATTCCCAATACGCCTCAATGGTCAAGAAAATATCCTTTAGCACGCTGTGGGCGACACATGTCGCCGAACGTAACCTATGTTCTCCATGCTGGAGGCGACGTGTGTCGCCTTGCGGATATCATCGGGGAACTGATTTATAATGTGTGTGCACGTGATCTGAACCCCGGATGCAAAAATTGAATCTTTTGTGAAAGAGGTTTCACTTCCTTTTCTGACTTTCAGTTGTAAAGGGTGTGATAGCGTACATTTTCTGTGCAATTTTCAAATCGAAATCAATCGGCATGGATCAAGCTGCCATTTTAGCTGAAATTCTCATGGATCCTGATTCCGATGATGAGGAGTTTGCTGGGTTTACTAGTGCTGGTGTGGTGGTCTGTGCTCCGAATATGGGTGATGTTGAAGGGGAAGAAAGTGATGTGTCAAGTGTTGATGATGATTTTGAAGAAGTGAATGTTGTTAGGGCACCTTCTGGTTACAACCACGACTGGCTCCGCAACTTCGACCAAGTTGTGGGACCTGTGGGCATTGACGATGACATCTCTGAGGTAGATGTATTCCGTTTGTTCATCACAGATGATGTTGTGAACACATTAGTTACGGAAACTAATCGTTACGCCAGTCAGGTTTTTGACAAGAAAGGGCAAGAGGTGGGTGCTTCATCCTGTTTGAGGTTGTGGACCGATGTCAGTGATGACGAGATGAGGGCATTTCTTGCTTTGCTTCTGTTGATGGGTGTAACGAAAAGATCGTCATTTGATTTGTATTGGTCAAATGACTGTTTCCTTGACATGCCAGGGTTCAAGAAAGTGATGAGTAGGGACAGGTTTCTGGCCATCTTATCTTTTCTACACCTCGTGGACAATACAACTGCAGCACCACGAGGGCACCCTGACCACAGCAAAGCCTTCAAAATCAAATCGTTTGTTGACACTCTTCTCCCTTTATAGCAAAGCCATTACATACCATCCAAAGAGCTAAGTGTTGATGAAAGTATGATAGCTTTCAAAGGTTGGACCAGCCTTATGCAGTACATGCCCAACAAACCCTCTAAGTGGGGTATGAAAGCGTGGGGCCTAGCTGACTCCAAGACAGGCTACCTCTGGAATTGGCAGCTCTACCTTGGGAAGGAAGACAATGTGGACCCTACTAGAGGGGTTGCTCACCGCGTTGTCACCTCCCTTGTTGCTCCCCTGTATGGGCATGGCCATGTTGTGTACATGGACAACTTTTTCTCTTCGCCTGCCCTGTACACGGAGCTTGGGGATAATCAGACAGGGGCTTGCGGCACACAGCAGACCAACCGCCGAGGGGTCCCCCCACAACTCAAGTTGGCGAAACCCAAAGCTGGTGACCCTCCCATCACTGTTAGAGAAGGCAACATCCTCTATATGTCATGGTTTGACAAGAGGCCAGTGAATCTAATGACAACTGCACACGATGCGCAGACCTTCAGGAAGGAAGTTAGATCCAAACATCATGCTGGCAATGTGCGGATTGTGGACAAACCATGCACTATCCAAGCCTATTCCTGTCACATGGGAGGTATTGATCGAGTGGACAAACAGTTGACATACTACATGGTTCTACACAGGAGCAGCAAATGGTGGAAGAAAATTTTCTTCTATCTATTGGAAGTTTGCTTTGTCAATTCGTTTGTCCTGTGGAGGGTAAAGCATCCATCTCGTATCAAGGCGGAAACATTCCATCTGCGGATTGCTCATGGCCTGCTTGAAGGGTACCAGTCTAGGGTCACAGCCCGCAGAGGAAGGTTATCTGACATTGCACCAGCAAGATTGGTAATGGGGGAACACTACCACACTCCTAACCCTAAACATCTGGCTAGCGGCAGGCCCTCCAAGCCAGACTGCGTTGTGTGTTCCAGCAGGGACACGGGCAAGAAGCGCCACCAGACCCAATTCGTGTGCCGTAGGTGTGTAATACCTCTCTGTCCATATCCCTGCTTTGAGCGTTATCACACTCTGCTCAATTTTAAGGCAGATTGCACTCCAGGGCTGCACCAGGAGTAAGGTAAGGCTCTTCTTTTTTTTTTTTTTTCACGTCTTCTTCTCCTATCACATCAACAAAATTACATCATCAGATTCGTCATCCATTTATCTCTATACAGTCCAAAAATTAGAGCAATTGGGCAAAAAAAAAAAATAAATATAGAATTTACAAGTCATCCACTATAAAAAAGGGGGTTTTGTGAAAAAGAATGCAGTTGCAGGGCAAATTTTCCGGAAAAGAATGCAGCGTGCTAAAGGATATAGACCTAACACCATATTCCCAATACACCTCAATGGTCAAGAAAATATAGACCTAACACCATATTCCCAATATGCCTCAATGGTCAAGAAAATATAGGCCTAACACCATATTCCCAATATGCCTCAATGAGCATGTAATGGGATCCTTCCTTCTTCTCATAACATGCCCAAAGAAAGTGGATTGCTTTCTTCTAACCTGAGGAATAAGCTCCCTTTACACATTGGCCTCTTTTGAGTCATCCTCATGACCTCATTTTATCTATTCTTATCCAAGCTATTTTTAACATTCTTCTGTAAAACCACATCTCTATGGCCTCTAGTGTGTTTTCTACTTGTTTACTAATTGTCCATTACTTATTTCCATGTCAGGATTGATTTGATAAAACCTTGAAGAACTCTCTTTCTTACTTCCATTGACAAATTGTTGTTGCATAAAGTTCTTTTTTGTGTTATAGAATGCTGCTTTTACCTGGTCTATTCTACACTTCACTTCTGAGATGCATCTTCCATGTGATGTTATTAAAGTGTCCAGGTATTTGAATGTATTCTTCTTCTTTGGTCCTTGGTCGCTGACTGACAAAGCATCCAGTGACCATCATGCCTAGTGATATCTTGTAGGGCAGCAACAAACTGTCTCCACTTTGGTCCTTGGTCGCTGACTGACAAAGCATCCAGTGACCATCATGCCTAGTGATATCTTGTAGGGCAGCAACAAACTGTCTCCACTTTGGTCCTTGGTCGCTGACTGACAAAGCATCCAGTGACCATCATGCCTAGTGATATCTTGTAGGGCAGCAACAAACTGTCTCCACTTTGGTCCTTGGTCGCTGACTGACAAAGCACCCAGTGACCATCATGCCTAGTGATATCTTGTAGGGCAGCAACAAACTGTCTCCACTTTGGTCCTTGGTCGCTGACTGACAAAGCATCCAGTGACCATCATGCCTAGTGATATCTTGTAGGGCAGCAACAAACTGTCTCCACTTTGGTCCTTGGTCGCTGACTGACAAAGCATCCAGTGACCATCATGCCTAGTGGTATCTTGTAGGGCAGCAACAAACTGTCTCCACTTTGGTCCTTGGTCGCTGACTAACAAAGCATCCAGTGACCATCACACCTAGTGATATCTTGTAGGGCAGCAACAAACTGTCTCCACTTTGGTCCTTGGTCGCTGACTAACAAAGCATCCAGTGACCATCACACCTAGTGATATCTTGTAGGGCAGCAACAAACTGTCTCCACTTTGGTCCTTGGTTGCTGACTGACAAAGCATCCAGTGACCATCACACCTAGTGATATCTTGTAGGGCAGCAACAAACTGTCTCCACTTTGGTCCTTGGTCGCTGACTAACAAAGCATCCAGTGACCATCACACCTAGTGATATCTTGTAGGGCAGCAACAAACTGTCTCCACTTTGGTCCTTGGTTGCTGACTAACAAAGCATCCAGTGACCATCACACCTAGTGATATCTTGTAGGGCAGCAACAAACTGTCTCCACTTTGGTCCTTGGTTGCTGACTGACAAAGCATCCAGTGACCATCACACCTAGTGATATCTTGTAGGGCAGCAACAAACTGTCTCCACTTTGGTCCTTGGTCGCTGACTAACAAAGCATCCAGTGACCATCACACCTAGTGATATCTTGTAGGGCAGCAACAAACTGTCTCCACTTTGGTCCTTGGTTGCTGACTAACAAAGCATCCAGTGACCATCACACCTAGTGATATCTTGTAGGGCAGCAACAAACTGTCTCTACTTTGGTCCTTGGTCGCTGACTAACAAAGCATCCAGTGACCATCACACCTAGTGATATCTTGTAGGGCAGCAACAAACTGTCTCCACTTTGGTCCTTGGTTGCTGACTGACAAAGCATCCAGTGACCATCACACCTAGTGATATCTTGTAGGGCAGCAACAAACTGTCTCCACTTTGGTCCTTGGTCGCTGACTGACAAAGCATCCAGTGACCATCATGCCTAGTGATATCTTGTAGGGCAGCAACAAACTGTCTCCACTTTGGTCCTTGGTTGCTGACTGACAAAGCATCCAGTGACCATCACACCTAGTGATATCTTGTAGGGCAGCAACAAACTGTCTCCACTTTGGTCCTTGGTCGCTGACTAACAAAGCATCCAGTGACCATCATGCCTAGTGATATTTTGTAGGGCAGCAACAAACTGTCTCCACTTTGGTCCTTGGTTGCTGACTAACAAAGCATCCAGTGACCATCATGCCTAGTGATATCTTGTAGGGCAGCAACAAACTGTCTCCACTTTGGTTCTTGGTTGCTGACTAACAAAGCATCCAGTGACCATCATGCCTAGTGATATCTTGTAGGGCAGCAACAAACTGTCTCCGCTTTGGTCCTTGGTTGCTGACTAACAAAGCATCCAGTGACCATCATGCCTAGTGATATCTTGTAGGGCAGCAACAAATTGTCTCCACTTTGGTCCTTGGTTGCTGACTAACAAAGCATCCAGTGACCATCATGCCTAGTGATATCTTGTAGGTCAGCAACAAATTGTCTCCACTTTGGTCCTTGGTCGCTGACTAACAAAACATCCAGTGACCATCACACCTAGTGATATCTTGTAGGGCAGCAACAAATTGTCTCCACTTTGGTCCTTGGTTGCTGACTAACAAAGCATCCAGTGACCATCATGCCTAGTGATATCTTGTAGAGCAGCAACAAATTGTCTCCACTTTGCTCGGTCAAAAGCCATCCTTCATGTTGTGCCCCATTTGAATCTACTGACTTATTTAAGAACATTTCCATTTACATTCACAGTGCATTTTGGACAAGTCGTTTTCTTCTAGATGGCCATTACTTCAGTCTTTTAGCTATTAGGGCCAAGACCTTTATTTTCAGTTTCTGTCACTACTGTATCAATCTTTTTCTGTGACTCCTTTTCACTTTTTGCTAGTAAGATTGTATCATCAGCATACCTCACGTTTTTTTATATTATGTCCACCAACTGATATTCTTCCTGGCATGAATCTCATTATACTTTCACTGTACATATTGAACATAACTGGTGACAGCACACATCCCTGTTTAACATCCTTTTTGTCACCTGCTGAAATGTTCCTATTTGGCTGCTAATTCTTATAGTTGCTGTTTGTTGCCATTCAATACTCATTAACTCCCCAAGGAGCATAGGCCTTCAACAAACACATACCAAGTCTTCCTGTCCTGTGCCATCTGTTCAAGTTCTTTCCATGTTTTCCTCATCATTTTCACCTCTGTTTCCAGGTCTCTTCTCCATGTGTTTTTTGGGTTTTTTGGTCTACCTCTGTCTCTCTTTCCCTGTGGATTCCAGAACAAGGACTGCCTTGTAATGCTATCAACAGGTTTCCTCAATGTGTATCCTATCCATCGCCAGCATCTTCTTCTCAACTCTTGTTCCACTAGCACTTGTCTGGTTCTTGTCATCAATTCCACATTTGTGACTTTGTCATACCATTTCAGTCCTTCTATTCTACGCAAGCCGGCGTTTATAAAGGTCTGTAGCTTTTTGGTTGTTGTTTTTGTTGTTCTCCATGTCTCAGAGCCATACATTAGGACTGACTTCACATTTGAGTTGAAGATTCTTATTTTCTTGTTGGACTTGATTTCTCTTGTTCTCGATGTTTCCCAATGCAATGAAAGCTCCTCTTGCTTTTTGTATTCTTATTTTGATATCAGTGTCTGTCCCTCCAACTTTGTCTATATTACTGCCACAATATGTGTACGATTCTACATCTTTTAGTGGTGTTTCTTCAAGTTCAATCTTGTTATCATTTCTTGCATTTATTCTCATAATCTTTGTCTTTTCCCTGTGTATTTTCAGGCCCACTTGTTGTGACCTCTCATCGAGAATTTTCATTTTCTCTTGCATCTGATTATGTTTATGGGACAGAAGAGCCAAGTCATCTGTAAAAATCAGATCATCAAGCTGTTTAGTCAGATTCCACTGGATTCCATTTATGTTGTGTGATGTCGATGTTTTCATAACCCAATCTATTGCTAGTAAGAAAAGAAATGGAGACAAGAGGCATCCTTGTCTCACTCTCATTCTTATTCTTAACGTTTCTGTAAGTTGTCCTTCATGAAGAACTCTGCATGTCATGTCTTCAAAGGTCTTTCATATTAAGTTAATGATCTTCATGGGAACTCCATAATGCCTCATCAATTTCCAAAGTGATTCTCTGTCTACTTGTTGCCATTATATGATCTTTATTATTCTCAGGTCTTTACCACTGACATTTATGTTAACATTTTGATAACTTCCTTATTATTCACTTTGCCAAATGCCTTTATGTAGTCTATAAAGCACAAATATAGATCTGTTTTTTACTTTTATGGCCCTTTCTATTCATCATCATCTCAACCCATAACCCGTCATGGGTCGTAGGGGTGCCATGGTGGAAGCATCAGCAGACAGGGTCCTCCACTGCTCTCTATCCTCAGCAATGCATACAAGTGTGGAAAAACCATGTTCTGCCCATTCTTTGATGTTATCAGCCCAGGGTTTTCTTTGCCTTCCTCTTCTCCGTTTACCTTCGACTGTTCCCTGGAAGATCATTTTCGAAAGGGAGTCATGACGAGTTACATGCCCAAACCAGGCAAGCTTTAGACGTTTCACTACTGACAAAAGTGGTTCTTGGTGGCCTGCATAGGTGTTTATTTTCTCTCTAACAGACATTTGTTTTGTGCTCTTTATAGCAAATGCACAAAATTCTTCTATAACATTTATACTCGAAAGCCTGAATCCTTCGCTCTGTATCTGCAGTGAGTGTCCAGCCCTCACACCCATACAAGAGAACAGATAATACAAGTGATTTGTATAATTTGATCTTCACAGGAAAACTGATGTTACTTTTCCAGATCACGTTCAGCCTTGTCATGGCAGCTGAGGCCATCTCAAGTCTTGTCTTGATTTCTTTACTTGATCTTCCATCACTACATATAGTGGACCCCAGATATTTAAAGTTGTTAACTTCTAACGTTTGCCCATTTAACGTAATGTTGGTTGGAACATGGTTCTTATGGCTATTCACCAATATCTTGCTCTTTTCTATATTAATTTCCATCCCATATGTTCTTGTTACTTTCTATTAAAGTTCTTATAATATATATGGTGCTGTTTGTGCCTTTACCTTAAAAAAATCCACACTGTTCATAACTAATTTCTGATTTTTTTCTTTTTCTCACTCTTCTCATGACAGTTCTTAATAATATTTTGGTCACATGACTCATGAGACTAATGGTGCAGTGCTCTTCACATTCCAAGGCTCCAGGTTTCTTAGGCAAAGCTATGAATATTGATTTTAGTTGATCATCAGGTATGTGACCACTGTTGTAGATGTCATTCAACAGTTTTATTATCACATTGGTCCAAATTCACTCAAAGCATCCATTTCCTCTACTGTTATATTTTCTGGTCCAGGCGCTTTGGTTTTCTTCATGTATCGCATGGTATTCTTAACTTCTGCCACAAGTATTGGCAGTCCTTCACAGTTGTCCTTTACGTGTATCTGCCCATCTTTCTATTATGTTCTCTTGATCCACTGACAATTTTCCTTCTTTTAATTTCAAACAGCCAGTGGCCATTTGTGTTCTTCTGCCTGTTAAATAATTTATTTGCTTGTACACAGATGTTATGTCTTTTCTGTGCTGCATTTCCAGCTCTTTGCACTTCTGGTTCAGCCATGCTTCTTTTGCTAATTGACATTTGCTTCTTTTTCCTTATTTAGCCTTTCATATTCTTCTTTATCCTGTGCTTCTTCTTCCATCTTGTGCTTCTTCTTCCATCTTGCATCCATCAGTTGTAAAATTTCAGCTGTCATCCATTTCTTCTTTGATGTCCTCTTTATTTCAGGTGTGATTTCTTCTGATGTTTAATGTATTGACTCCTTTAGCATTTTCCATTGTTCATCTATACTTTGTATGTTTTCTATTGCATTATACCTTTTCTGAGTTGTAATGTTATATCTTTCACTTATTCCTTTATCTGATTTAAGTAAGGCTAAGTCTAACTTGATGTTTTTTCAAGATTGCTCGACTTTCTTTGATTTTATTCTAAGTTTTCCTGTTACAGGAACTTGGTTGCTGTTGCAGTCAGCTCCTGACTTAATTTTCACAGATTTAAAACTGTTTCTAAACATCATGTGTATTAGTATGTAGTCATTTTGATTAAGAACATTGTTTCCAGGGCTTTTCCACATCTAAAGGCACCTAGAACGCTGTTTAAAGAAGGTGTTTCCTATTATCTTATCATGCATTCTTGCCCACTCTGTCACATCTCATTTTTTTCTTCGAGTACATAATCACTAGTCACATCATTCCCCATTTTCTCTTCCAACTTTTGCATTGAATTCTCCAAGTACAATAGTTGTCACATGGGATTTGCACTGCATCATTGCCATATCAAGTTCACTGTAGAATGTGTCCATCTCTTCTTCTGTACCATCTGCTGTTGGTGCATATATTTATATTAAATTGTCATCTGGTGACCTACCATTCAGTTTAAGGTAGTAGGCTACCCACAAAAGATTTAAAAAAATAAAAATCCAACAATTTTCATTTTCATGCTTTAAATCATCGTCAACATGTTCTTGTACTAAAAATAATTCATAGAAGCTTAGAGATACTCTGGTATGATAGGAATCAGTGTTTTTCTACACACACCCCCTTGAGTGATTTGCATAGCAACCAATGTTTATAGTTGGTTACCATGTGAAAAATGACCCAACATGAAGGTGCGTAATTGTAAAACTGCGAAATTATAATTATACTGAGGCAACAGGAAAAAGATATTTATAACTTTTCCAAGGGGAATCACTCAATGATTTCTTATGAATTTTTCAAAAGTGTGTATCTAGAAAGCTTTGATCGTAAATTTCAGCATTTGTTACATGCATTGTGCATTTTCCCTCACATCAACTCTATTTATTGCTAGTTTTATACTGATTCTGTATAATAGTAGTTAGCAGAGCTTCTTTTGTTCACAATGGGAAATAAGACAAAGTAAGTTCCTTGGAAATCGGTACACCAACAAACCGTTGCCTGAAAATGAGACACCTATTGTCGATAGTGACGCTTTAAAGCCTCTGTGCTCCTCAGCAAAGAAAATAAAGGTCCAAGAAAGTGAAGGACAAGCTAAAAATGACAACAGAGGAAATGTGTTTATCCTTATGGATGTAAAACTGCTGTTTGGGTTTTTATGCGCTAACTTTAGATGTTATCAGTACTCACTGACCTGTGAGATCGTCGAAGAGACTCGGGATGGCTTTTGTCATGAAATCAGTATCAAGTGCACAAACTGTGTCGAATGGAATGCCAATTTCAATACTTCTGATGTTTCATCTCCAGCTACTCACAAACACAAAGAAGTAAATGTGCGAATGGTGGCATTTGTGCGTTCTATTGGGAAAGGCCACAGTGCATTGCAGAATTTTTCGATATACATGAACACAAGTCAACCCATGGCAAAGAAAGCATACAGGAGAACGTGCACAGGATCTATTCAGCAAGTAAGGACATTGCAATGGAAAGACCCTAAGAGCACCGAAAAGGGGATTCATAGACACTGCAGCTGCAGTTGAAGGAGACCTTTATTCAACAGGAGCTCATTAAACTTCATTTTGTGAGTTCTTTTTCTGTTTTTCTTCGATTTCTCGGAATTGTCTTTTTAACATAATTGGTAATCTTTGAAACAAGATATCTCTGGATCTGTACATTCAATTGACATGAAAATTAACACAATTGGTTGTCATATAATCTTACAGATTCTGACCTAAAACGGATACAATTGAATTCAAAGTTTTAGTTTTATGACCATCATGCATATATAATAAGGCACAAATATCAAACATTCCAGAAATATAAATTTTGAAAATTCATTAAAAATTAACCTTTCTGTCAATCTCTGTCATTTTAGGTCATGATCTCACGCTATATATAATGATTCAATTTCCCAAGTTTCAGTTAGATCCTTGTACAAATAACATAGTTATGATGTTTTGAAAAAGGTGTATAATTTGTTCACTACGGCGGCCATATTGGATAGCTAATTTGCATAATTAATGAGGTCATTATGTGGACAAAAATTTTAAGTCCATACTAACACTATACCCATGGTTGTTTGATTCTGAAAGGACAATTTGAGTTTTTTACCCTATCAAGGTAGCCTACTACCTTAACTAAAAGTACATGATCTGATATTGCCCTAAATCCCTTTACTGTTCTTATCCTTTCTGCATCTAAAATTATGCCTACTTCTCTTTTATGTTTTTTTCCTTCAGAATAAATTATTTTGTAGTTGCCAGAATATATTTCACCAGTTCTGGCAAATCACATTTCACACAGTCCTAAAACATTTACATTTATTCATTTCATTTCAATGTTCATGTTATCTAATTTTCCATTCTGCTTTAGTCCCCTTCATTCCAAGTTTGTATTGTTAAGCTATCCTTAATTCTAATTTTGCTGACAGTAGCTTGATGACAGTTGGGTATCACCTGTAGCGCATGATGGTCCATACCAGACGAGGCGGTCCCTCTGGAACCCCCTTACTGTTTTTTGTCTTTTGCAAGTTTGTCTTTTGTACAAGGGATAATATGATGGTAGTTTGCATTGCTTTCCATCTGTTAGTGTATGGTTGTCTCCAATATCCTTTGACAAAAAGTCAAACCCACAAGGCAGTGGGGAGAGGCAAGGTTAAAGCACCTCCATCTTGCTGGTAGCTACATCATAAAGTTTCAAAGGTGATTTTAAATAGCTAGTTGCCCCTTACAACTATCCTACCTCACCCTCAGTGACAATCCCCTGTTTGGTTCATGGCTGATTATTCAGTATTCATAGCTAACCTCTGTATTCAAAAGACTGTTCAAAAATCCACCACATAGTCGATGCATCTGGTGGGAGGACAGGTTCCCCCCTCCCCCCCCCCCCCAGGCATTTACATAGTCAAAATGTGATTTGAAAATAATAACATTGTTGCTATCCATACCTTTCTCCTCTCTAAATAAGCCCACAAATTTTTTAGTTTCTGGCATCTCCAAGAAGTCACTATACTGTATCTCAGGTTTAGTACCGCTGTTGTCACATTCAGCCTGGAACAAATTTTGATCAATCCTATATGTAATTTCAAAATATAGAAGATACTTTTCTATCATCTTTTTCTCATTACTACTATCACTCATGTGCATGTACAAGGACATGCAGACTCACACAAATACAGTTTGGTAACACAGAATCTGAAATGCTTCAGGATGGCTATGTCTTGGTTTTTTTTCAGGGTTCATAGTAAATTTCTTCAAGCATTTTCCAGGGTTTTTCCAGCCTTTTCCGGGTCCAAGCACATGATTTTCAAGGATGGGAAACTCTAATATTTTCCTAATCTAATTTTCTCAGATATAATTATCGCTTTGCTGACCAGCAATACGGAGCATTACTGTCTCCCATTACCAAGGGTGTTAGCAGATTTCTTTAAAAATAACTGGTTTTTTTTCTTCTTTGAAAATTCATAAAAAATTGAAAAACAGACATAGGCCTTTGAAATTTTCAGAGCACCTTTATGAATGGTTACCACATCCGAAAAACATATTTTATGCAAATTGGTCACATGATCATGGCAGCCGTCTTGAATTTGAGTGGCTAATTAAAGAAATTTCAGGAGATGTTTTAAAACCATGATCTTTTTCCACTTTATAGTGAATTTGTTCTTCTTCTTCCTCGTTCGCCTTCAGACTTCCACATTTATGACTCTAATAAAGGCAGTAGTCAACTCAAGGTTCCCGACATCTCCAAACAATTTTTCGTTGACAGAAGTGGGTTGTTGCCATATGCTACTCCGTTCATTTCTGTAAGTTGGGCAGTACTGCAACAGGTGTTCAACTGTCATCGGGCTGATACCCCAGGTGCAGAGATCTGTTGCACCAATTTTGTATTTGTGGTATAGATGGTATCTCAATCTGTTGTGTCCAGTGCGTAGCCGAAAAATGATGACCTGTTCTTTCCTGGATAGTTGATGATATGCATCATTTTTCAAATGGCCTGGGTGCTCTATTTCCCATTTGGACTTGAATGTAGCCTTTATAGTAGTCTTTGCCATTGCGTAAGTTGTCTCTATATCATTTTGTTGTAAGGCACGTCCTTCCTTAGCAAGTTTGTCTGCCTCCTCATTTCCTGGTATGTTGCGATGGGCTGGTATCCACTGAATAGTGCACTTGTTGAAGCATTTGGCCAGTCTTTCAAGGTAGATTATCAGATCTTTCAATCCTTTAGCTTGGTGGCTCTTCAGCGCTGATATTACTGAGAGGGCATCTGTAAAGATTACTATCTGTTTTTCTGCCTGTGCTTTGCATTCAATAAGAGTTTCCACTGCCTGTTTCAGGGCTTCTGCTTCAGCACTGAAGTTATTGCAGTATTTGCCAGTGGCTATTGCCATAGAGTGGATTCTATTCTTTAATTTTATGAGGATGCCGGCACCCCTATTTTCAACTGCATTTTTTGCTGAACCATCAGTATATGCATGTGTTCAATGCTTTGCTGGGAAATTTTGGTCAATATACTTGGTTGCTATACACTTTCTTTGTGTTTCTGCCTGTGTTCCCTTACTTTCAATGCCTGGAATATCAGATTTTAACTCATGAAAGCATCTTATTTTCCACAGTGGGATAGATGTGCTTGTTGGTATTTTCTTTGCAACTGAGCTTGCTAGCATGGTATTTTTGCTAATTTTTTCTTTTGCTTGGGCCACAAAGTTAGTTCTCTTGAGCCTGCCTCTTCCTAGCCTATTCATTCTTTGGAACATGGGGTGTCCTTCGAGTCTCTTAAATTTTCTTTGCTGTCACGTCTATCCTCCATTGACTGAAGCCCTATAATGTTTTCCATATGGTTGATTTTTGTGGACTTTAGGGCCCCTGTTATAATATGTGCTGCTTGGTTTTGGAGTCTGTTTACTCTGTCGAAATTTGACTTTGCTGCCGTCGACCAAGCTGTGATGCCGTATTCCATAGCAGGTCTGACTCTGCCTGTGTACAGCTTTTTGAGGATATTCTTATCAGCACCCCATGTGGTACCAACTAACTTTTTCATGATGGCCATGCAAAGTTTTGCCCTTAGCTGTATTTTGTTTATCTGTGATTTCCCCATCATTCAGCGGTCTAGTGTGATTCCTAAGAATGGTGGTGTTTCATCTTCTCGTACTGCCTTCCCATTTAGTTGTAGCTTTGCTTGCTGTGGTTTATTTGACAAGGTAAAAATAGTGCGTGAAGTTTTTTGTTCATTGATTTTGAGCAACCACTTTCTGGACCAACTTTCAAGGGCTAGCAGTGAATTCTGCATGCGCACTCTTGCTGTGGTGATGTATTCTTCTGAAGTCCACATGGCCAGGTCATCAGCATAGATGGAGTTGTGGATATTCTTGTGGATGTTTTCTGTTATATCATTTATATGTATAAGGAAGAGTGTTGGGGAAAGGACCCCACCCTGTGGGACTCCATGTTCCATTGTAGTCTTTTTGCTTAATTGTCCGTGCACCTGCACTCTAGCTGTTCTGTTTGTTAGTGTTACGGGCTTTATTTTCTTATGTGGGCTTATTACTCTTGCTTTGATTTTCTCCTCTGACTGGACTGTTGTTTTACTGCAGTAAAGTTAGTATATTGCCGTAACTGTGGGTTTCTGGAATAATATTGGATTTCGGATATTCAAGCATATTATTTCTCATTATATTTTTGCCCATTAGCCTGTCATCTAAGTTTCTTGATATCTCTTCGGTGTGTGTGTAATCAACCCAACATGGTTGATCAGAACTCTTGAACGAAGAACAGAAGTGCTTAAGTATGCAGCAGGGACCAAAAGATGCAGCAATAGAGAATGCAGTCAGCGACCCATAGCTTGACTGCTTGCATCAGAGTCAGCGAGCCAGAGCTGACTAAGACCGTACTCCACCTCCATGTGGTGGTCCTGGAAACAGTCTGCAGCAGTGCAGTCTGGCTGAGCGAGTACGGATCGCAATGGGAAGGCAAACCCGGTCCCAAAAAAATGCCGTGCTGAAGTCGGATGTGTCGACCGAAAGGTGCAGATATCACAGCTACGGCGTAAACAGACACAACGCAACCACCGTCCTTTTCAGGGTGAACGAGGAAGAAGAAGTATGCAGCACAAACTTCTGCTCTTGATTTATACATTGCTAACACTTTGCATGACATTAATCAACTTTCTCTACCCCGTCTACGTCGATCTAACCTGACTACTTCTGAGTGGCGGTCCTTGTCATCCCTTAAAAAGCGGGATGACATTATCATCAAACCTGCCGATAAAGGTGGTGCAGAGGTAGTTTGGCGAAAGGACTTGTACATTCAAGAAGGAGTCTCACAGCTCGGCAACTCCACCTTTTACTCACCCAGTTCTGGGAATGCCACAGTCCGCCATAATCTTACTGTTCATGCAACTATCTGTGATCTCATCCAAGATAACCTCCTTCCTTCTAGTCCCATGTCTCTCCATATTCTTGATAGTAGTCTAGGAAAACCTTCCTTCTACATGCTTCCTAAGGTTCATAAAATTGACAATCCGGGTCGACCTATTGTTTCAGCCTGCTCTTGTCCCACTGAACGTATCTCTGATTT
The DNA here is from genome assembly GCA_024509875.1 of Oreohelix idahoensis. Taxonomy (NCBI): domain Eukaryota; kingdom Metazoa; phylum Mollusca; class Gastropoda; order Stylommatophora; family Oreohelicidae; genus Oreohelix; species Oreohelix idahoensis. The sequence continues at coordinate 54,756 of JAMPIV010006498.1, read as the reverse complement.
CCTGGATAGTATTTTGCAACCATTAGTGGCCAATCTACCTTCCTATCTTAAGGACACCACCCATGCTATCACTACTTTTGATTCCATCCAATTCACACCTGACCACACTTACCGTCTTTTCCTTCTGGATGTTTGTTCGCTTTATACTTCCATTCCACACTCTGATGGCCTTAACTCTTAGTATACGAGCTGCCTTTCATGACTACCATTACAGATTTTGCAATAAATAATTTATTTATAAGGATAACATAAGTGTTATATATCAAAATGTGAAGAAATGAAACCCCTACATCATGCATGTAACTAAATTGATCAGTGGTTTGAAACATGCATTCAGCTATAAATTTTTGCTATTGACGGGGATCGATCATCGGCCTCTCTTGAAGGCCGCTCGTATACTAAGAGTTAAAGCACTACAATTTTTTCTCGACAGACGCACTGACCTGACTTTTAGCACCGGCTCTCTTCTTCGCCTTGCAGAATTGGTCCTCACTCTCAATTCTTTTGAATTCAATGGCCAGTTCTTCAATCAAATTAGTGGCGTTGCTATGGACACCAAAAATTTCTCGACAGACGCACTGACCTGACTTTTAGCACCGGCTCTCTTCTTCGCCTTGCAGAATTGGTCCTCACTCTCAACTCTTTTGAATTCAATGGCCAGTTCTTTAATCAAATTAGTGGCGTTGCTATGGACACCAAAATGGGCCCGAGTTATGCCTGCCTCTTCATGGGTCACTTTGAATATTTGGTGCTTCAAAGTTACGATGGACCATTACCTGAGTTTTACCGTCGCTATATCAATGATGGTATTGGTGTCACAGACATGTCTGAAGTCAACCTCCGTAGATTCATTGACTATGTTGGCAATTTCCATCCTGCAATCAAATTCACTTCTCAGATTTCTACCACTTCAGTTAACTTCCTTGACCTTACTGTCAATATTACTCCTACTGGCCTTACTACCTCTGTCTTTTATAAACCTGCTGATGCTCATGGTTTCCTTCTTTACACCTCTTCTCACCCTCCCAGCTGTAAAAATTCCATTCCCTACTCTCAACTTCTACGCTTACGCCGGATATGTCATGATGAAGATGATTTCCACGAACGAGCTCAAGAAATGCTCGAGTTTTTTCGCCGACGTCACTATCCTGAAAGAGTCTTATCTGATGCCCTTAATCGCATTAGTCCCATCACTCGTCAGATTGCACTTACTGCTAAACCTAATACTACATCTGACAGACTCAAACTTGTCTTAACTTTCCACCCTCACTGTTTGGCGGTGAAAAAAATTCTGTTCCGTCATCTGCCTATTCTCCACTCCGATCCTGATACCAGAGAGTTGTTTTGTGATACCCCTTTGTTGGCATATTGTAAGGATAAGAATTTTAGGGATATTCTTGTGCATAGTCGCTGGAGACAAACGAGTCCTTTTCACTTTGGTACTAAACCGTGCCAACGCCGCATATGTAAGACCTGTCCTTCTGTACTCCAAATGCAGTCAGTCTCCTTTCCGAACGGTAAATTTGCCATTGGGGAGTCTTTCACGTGCGAATCCAGAAACCTGATTTATGCCATCATCTGCAAGAGGTGTGGCATGACCTATATTGGTGAAACTGGCAGACGTTTGGCAGACAGATTTCGGGAGCACTTGAATGACATCCATCATGGCAAACATTTACAGGTGGCCCTTCACTTCAACAGCCCTGGCCATTCAGGTCACTCTGACATTCATGTCACTGCCCTCCGTTCATGTATCGGCGACGACTGAACTCGCTTTTCATTGGAGAATCGTCTCATTTTTCAAATGGGCATTTTAGCTCCTGCTGGGATGAATGTTGTTAAGGTCAAAGGGGAATGATACGTACTATACTGATTATACAGTGTGAATTCAGGGTTGTAGCACTTGTCGGCTTGTTTAATTGTGAGTTGTTTAAAACATTTATATGTTAAAAAAAAAAAACAGAGTGTACAGAAAGCGTGTGAGCGCTGGTCATGTAGTTATTCTGTACTGGTTTCGGCCGGCTGTGAATAGCTCACGGGGCTAGTCCGTGAACAGCCGAGTCCGGTGTCTGTTTGTGCGGGAGATGTGTCATCCCGTGACAGTCTAAGTTGGGCGGTTGACTGGAGTCAGCCTGTATCTTGTGTGTGTTCCCAAGGGTAGTGTAAGGGAACGATATTTGGCCATTTTTCGAGGTGTACTAGTACTTGCCTATTTAGGTGTGTTTATCTGAAGATAAGATGTGATAAATCTGCAGATAAGATGAGATAAGATGAGATAAGAGAAGATAAGGTGTACTTTATGTTAAGGACATGTTCTGAGGCCTTGGTGTATACAGGCCGATGTTTTGGGATCATATTTACCTCCCTGATAGATTTCTATTGTGCAGGAACGGCGCTAGGAGATAGTTAGGCCATTGTTCCTTATGAAGGGAGAGTTATCGAAAAGATTATAAGGCCAGGAGTTGTGTAGGCCAGATTACTTATAGACTACAGAGAGGACAGTCTTTTGAGTATATATAGATTTAAGCCTGGGTGGCGTTTTGTAACTGCAGTGTCAGCAGTCGTTCTGGTGGAACATTAGAACTGCGAATATATATAGATTTAAGCCTGGGTGGCGTTTTGTAACTGCAGTGTCAGCAGTCGTTCTGGTGAATTTACTGATGTAACATTAGAACTGAGATGTAAACAGGGTTTACATCATACTGAACAGCTGTAACGTTCTGCGCAATTGATTATTATTGATTTTTGTGTATCCTGTTGTACCTGTGTAGTGTATCGTATCGGATTGATGTTGCTGTGTAAATAAATGATGTGCTGTCAATTGGAAATGAACACTAGTCTGATTCGTTGATCTATGCTTGACAGTACAGGGTGAGTGACTGTACTCTTCATACCACTCACTACAGACTTTATACACAGGGACAATACAGAGCTAACCTATTTATCATCTGCTCTGTGTGGGCCAGTACTACAACAGTCTAATCACATCAAGAGGGATATAATTTATCACCGTTGTATACACTCAAGATTTCAGACTTTATCAGTGGTGGGCCAACCTTTCGGGCGTAATGAGCACGAATTCGCGTTATAAGAGCATCAGACTTTATCAGTATCATGGTAAGGTTATAAGAGCAATGAATAGCCCTATGTGGGCGTGACTTGGATTTATAACGCCTTTTCTTACTTCTACATTGTTAAGAAACAAAGGCGAATCTTCTACAATTTTTTGTGTTGATCGTGACCTGTAATCGGCAACGCCTCTACAATACACAGACAGTTGTGTGTCACTCATGACCTTTAATCGGTGACACGGTGAAGCGTCTTGTGTTTACATGCCTCCATATGACATTTTCGCAACGTTTCCAGTTCTACGTTTCGGAGTGAAATTTTCAAGTAAACTTAGACATGGTTATGGCGACCTGTCCTGATTCATCATCATCAGCGATATCGGCATTATGAGAATTACAGTATGTTCCAGTTTTATATGCAAGTGCGAAATATCAAGTAGCTCTTTCCAACAAGAGTGACAGACAGTGTACCTTCGCGACGACAGAGGGAACAAGTGGGTAACTTGCGCTGTTTCCAGTTTCCTGTGCTGTGTACGATCACATAGCATACTGTTTCCAGTTTCCAGTTTCCTATGCTGTGTATGACAACATAGCATGCTGTGTCAGGGTGTAGTGAGAGTTGACATGGGACTCTGCTTATGTTGTGTCATCTTTGATGTTGATGCCCATCGATTGTAACAAGAAAAGAAGGAACTTTGCTATTTGCAAGATAAGTGGTTGTGTTGTTGTGAAAACTGTGTTTATGTATGCATGCTATCAAGTCTTCTCATATCACACATTATATATTCTATTAACTGTTTAGTATAGGTTTTAGTGCATAATAATTGAGAATTGAAATATTTATTGTGTGAGGTGGAAATTAATTATCTAAATTTCCAGGGACATAAACTTATTATAATTAATTTTGATATGGATGCTAAGTGGTGTGATGTAGATCCTACAGATATAAGACCTATGTTGGAGTATGCATTGGTGGTAGGAAGAGATAAAAAGGGATTGAGAGGCCCACGACTTGGAGCATGGGTGATGGAGGATTTTTTGATTAATGTGTCAGCATCCCTAGAGTCATTTGCTGAACATAACTTTAAGTTAGTTTGTAATTTTGTAATGGCTAAGGATTTGGTTGATTTGCTACGGCACATTCGTGTGTTTGTGCAACAATATATAGAGATTGAACACGGACATATTGTGCAAAGTATATTCAAGATAATCCACAACAGTGTTTCTGACCTGCATAAAAGGGAATTGAATATTGAGAAACAAACAAAAGTAAACAAACAGAGTGCTTTACAGGAAAGTGATAAGTTTTTACAAGATGATGCTGAAAAGAAAAAATTACAAGAAACAGTGTCTAGGCTCACAAGTGAGTTACAGAAATCAAACTTGGATCTTGCTAATGTAACAACAGCATTAGACTCTGCAGGCAGTAAAGTAAAAGATTTGGAAGTTCAGATAGAACATATGAATAGCGTAATGGGTAATCTCACTCGAGAAATTCAAGAGAAGAATGATATTTGTGAGAAATTAAAAGTTCAAACCAAGAAATGTGAAAACTTATGTAATGAAACACTTACTGGCTTATTGTGTGACAATGTGATTGTTAGTCACCGACTTAAAGAAAAGTATTTTGTACCTCCCGAGAATGTTAATGAGCTTGGGAATGGCCAGAATAGTAACACTAAGGAACTTCAGATGGATTTAACACAGTTGAGTGCTAATGAAGAAAAGGATGATAGGGAAAGATTAGAAGAGTTAACGATGTACAAAAGGAAAATGACTGATATTGAGAAATTACTCATGGAGGAGAAGAGTAAGGTTTTAACATCTAATAACTTAATTAAGAAACAAACTGAAGACATCTCACTTAGAAATGCTGAGATTAGTGATCTGAGAAATAGAGTTTATGGTTTGGTAGATGTGGTTTTAGGTATTAAGGGTTTGTCTACTGTCAATGTTGACAAAGGTAGACAGAATGTTTATCACCAAATAAAACAAGCAAGAAGCCAGCCCTTTACACAAGCTGAGACGAAAGTCGAACATGATGGACGGAGATCACTACGTGGCAAATACAATTTCCCACGTACTACTTCTGGTAACATTACTGACTCGTGGCGTCAGGCCAGCAAAGATAATTCTGCTATAACAGTCAGTTCTATAGATTGCAAAAAAAATGGAGATAAATTTCAAGGCAGATCTAAAAAGACCAACCATTATTCTGATTATGGAAATACTGATAAACAGATAATAAGGGACAAAGCTATTAGTAAGACTTGTACCCAAAATAAAACTCAACATGTTGATAACCATAAGAATTTTGTTATCACTGGTACTGATCAATTTAGTAAGAATATTGTTACAAAGGAGAATAAAAACAGTTTTGATGAAAGAAATAACTACAATAAAGGTTATCAGCCTTATAATGATGGTTCTAGAACACAACAAAATCCATCGGTTAGATATTTTTATAGAAGTAGAAATACTAATCATAGTAATGTTGCACAACAAAAGAACAAACTTGGTTATAAACAAGGTAACAGTAAGGGTATTGTTTCAAATACTACTGCTTGTTATGCATTTTGAGTTCGAGAGAATATCTTGTTGTGTGTAAGTAGGATTTTATTTCAGCCTACTGTTGTGATGACCTTCATTTCTGTCAGGATGTCTTATCCTTCTGTGTTATCTGCTGTGTGACGAGGAAATGATGGCATCATATAGAAACCAGACGTTTTCACTGCCACACGTTTGGGTAAATGTAAGACTAACTTTCCATTTTACTTCAATAAATCTCACAAGTTGATTGAAATAGACATTTTCATTTATATTTTCCCACAGTATTCGGCTTGTTAAGAATCTTCGCACCGAAGTTATTTTTTACTGTGAGAGGAATATGGGTCAACCTGTGACCAGATGTCTAGTCAAGCGCAACCCAGCCAGCCTGTTGACCCGGTGTTGTATGACATCGCCCCGTGCGGTTTTACAGAATGCTATCGAGGACCGCGGATTTGTGACCTATTTATTTTTTTTTGTATGTTTGTTTAGGAGTTAGTTTAAGATTGCTATAGTGTTTTTTACACTTAATTTATTTTTTGGTTAATGAATTACTGTATTGTATAGTAACTTACATTACATAATGTCTTAGGTATTGTGTATGTTCATATGTATGCACTGTTATGACTCTGTCATTATTTACATGATTGTTTTGTTAATAAACATTGCATGTGTTATGATTGCAATGAAATTATGACATATCACTTTGTAGTGACTTATCTTTAATTTTTGTAATGAGATTGTGGATTTGTGATTTTTTTTTCATACGCTAGTCGGAAGACTATTCCACTTAGATCATATTATGTATGACCATAGGTGCTACTTTGTGAAGTTGAAGCAATGATAGTTGATTCATCAAACATTGATATGTTTTGCAACGTTGGTTCTTAGGAAAATTTTGGATTTGATGAGATTGCCAGCCCTATGCACAAACTCATTAGCGTCGAATATGCGTTAGTTGTTTCAGAGAGTCTTGTTATTTATTTTTTCTTTTCTTATATTCTGGTGCTATTTCTAATTAATATTACCATATACAGAGGTTATATGCAGTAACTATTGTGTTGTGAAATGTAATTTTGAAACTAAACTTGTATGTGTTATTTATGTTTTTGTATTTGTATTTGTAAACATATTTTGAAACATTGGTTTTTGATATTTTTTTTGCCATGTGTTTTTTTCTGCTGAATTTTGTTTAAATTAGTATGCGTTTATTATGAGTCTACTTAAGTATTGGAATTTTTTTTGTTAGATGTCATTCATTTGGTTAAAGATAATTTCATTTTGGTATATTAGTTATAGATCTAATCTAGAAAAAATTAAAATACTATTTTTATTCAACTTAGCTTTAAAGAAACTTTTTTGTACTGTTATTTTTTTTTTTGGAAATGTATTTTTCTTTGACATTGTTATATTTTTTTCTGCGCCAAAGCACTTAATTAGGTGTAATAATATATGTTGATATTCCATTTAAAATAGTAATATTTTTTTTTGAGATTGTGATAATTTTATATATTGCACTTTTTTGTGTGATGTCTGTGATAAATCATTTTAGTTATGAATAAGTTTTGTAATTTAGCTAAAATTATTTATTATGCGTTAGTTACTTGGATTGTTGTTGGGATGTATTGTTGTCGTTTTTCTATGCATTCATTATTTTGTATTTCCTTCTGCCTTTTCGGATGATTCTTCGTTTCACTCCATTTCTTTGGAAGCGGTCTATACTTGGGTTATGCTTCCATGTTTCATCTGAATGTTACTTGATACTAGTTGTATACGTTCACTTCTTACACTTCTTATACTTCCATACTTTGTATTCTTACGTATTGTAATATGGATTAGTATATGTAATTATTAGTGACAGTTCTATGTATTTCATGCAGGAATTGATTAGCTCAATTATTACTATTAGGTATTATGGATCTTTCTTCCTATTTCGATTTCTTTGTTGATTTTCTGTGCTGATCATGCTTCTTTTGTTTGATCTTGACTTTACTTTCTATTTATTGTGTCATGTTTGGTCTACAGTAATAATACCTAACTTTGTTTGTAAATGATTATTTCGGTGTATTTAGCAGATTATTATGGGTAATTTGTTTATTGTACACTTGCTTTATTATTTGGCGATGTATTATTTTGACCTTATCATAAGGCTATTGTTGTAAGCATATATTAGAGCTTAGCTGACCCCTTATTTTTTCATTGATGTAGTTTTTTCAAAAAAATGATAAATCATTTTTTTCTCCGGACCGGGTGGTAACTGTTAAGGTCAAAGGGGAATGATTATACAGTGTGAATTCAGGGTTGTAGCACTTGTCGGCTTGTTTAATTGTGAGTTGTTTAAAACATTTATATGTTAAAAAAAAAAACAGAGTGTACAGAAAGCGTGTGAGCGCTGGTCATGTAGTTATTCTGTACTGGTTTCGGCCGGCTGTGAATAGCTCACGGGGCTAGTCCGTGAACAGCCGAGTCCGGTGTCTGTTTGTGCGGGAGATGTGTCATCCCGTGACAGTCTAAGTTGGGCGGTTGACTGGAGTCAGCCTGTATCTTGTGTGTGTTCCCAAGGGTAGTGTAAGGGAACGATATTTGGCCATTTTTCGAGGTGTACTAGTACTTGCCTATTTAGGTGTGTTTATCTGAAGATAAGATGTGATAAATCTGCAGATAAGATGAGATAAGATGAGATAAGAGAAGATAAGGTGTACTTTATGTTAAGGACATGTTCTGAGGCCTTGGTGTATACAGGCCGATGTTTTGGGATCATATTTACCTCCCTGATAGATTTCTATTGTGCAGGAACGGCGCTAGGAGATAGTTAGGCCATTGTTCCTTATGAAGGGAGAGTTATCGAAAAGATTATAAGGCCAGGAGTTGTGTAGGCCAGATTACTTATAGACTACAGAGAGGACAGTCTTTTGAGTATATATAGATTTAAGCCTGGGTGGCGTTTTGTAACTGCAGTGTCAGCAGTCGTTCTGGTGGAACATTAGAACTGCGAATATATATAGATTTAAGCCTGGGTGGCATTTTGTAACTGCAGTGTCAGCAGTCGTTCTGGTGAATTTACTGATGTAACATTAGAACTGAGATGTAAACAGGGTTTACATCATACTGAACAGCTGTAACGTTCTGCGCAATTGATTATTATTGATTTTTGTGTATCCTGTTGTACCTGTGTAGTGTATCGTATCGGATTGATGTTGCTGTGTAAATAAATGATGTGCTGTCAATTGGAAATGAACACTAGTCTGATTCGTTGATCTATGCTTGACAGTACAGGGTGAGTGACTGTACTCTTCATACCACTCACTACAGACTTTATACACAGGGACAATACAGAGCTAACCTATTTATCATCTGCTCTGTGTGGGCCAGTACTACAACAGTCTAATCACATCAAGAGGGATATAATTTATCACCATTGTATATACCAAGATATGCAGTCTTTATCAAATGTCCAGCATCATTTTGCATAATTCTGGTGGCTTCTGTCGTTATTTTCCTATCTATCCTTGTTTTTGCTTTGGTTCGTTTCGTTTCCTCAATTATCTGTTTTTAGCCGTCACTAGCTCCTATGTCACTTCCGCATGATGCCTCATTTTTTCAGCCATTTTGAATGTTCCTTTCTTCGATCCAGCTAAGTGATTTTTTACGCATTTTAATATTGTTGTTCATTTCTGTCTTCGTTTCGTTGATTATTTACTTTCTTGTTTCGACATGTCTTTCTGGTTTCACGATTTTCTTGCATTATTACTGTTATCGTTTCGCTCATCACCGTGGTTTCATCTGCTTGTATTGCTCATTTGACGTTTTCCTCATCATCATAGACCTTTGTAGTACCTATATGTAGTTCTTGTCCTTGTCACCTTGTTACGTACATTTATTACCTAAGGGGGTAGTCTTCGGTCCTGCCAAATGTACGCACCAGTCTTGATATAGTTATATTATTTGTGCGGTCGAATGATTCGCGCACTGACGTGCACGAAGCAGTGAGTGTTGCTTTGGGACGCACGGGTAACCTAGTTGAGTAGTTTGTGACGTCATTTTTGAATGGGCAACATGGAACTTGTTTATGTCCATGATTGTTATATTATATTTGTATTCAATGGCATGTTTATGGAAAGCCATTTATTCTAGTGATCTGTATTGGTCTTCAGGTCGAAACCAATAGCAGCAATGTCACGTAAGTTATCGCCCCACTTCTTATTTAAAGCTGTATTATAAGGCCGCTCTAATACTAGTCTAGCGGGAATATGTTATTCCTAGAATGGATCTACAGAGTCGTTTGCCTTTAGGATTTGTATCGTAGAAGAAGGATTCCTACGAGTGGAAGAAGTTATTGATTACCTTATGCACATGTTTTAATATGATGTTACAACAATGCCAGAAGCGTGGCATAGAATGGGAGAGGTTAGCCAACTGGAATCTCTAACCTGTTCGTATTATCGTGTATGACTTTGTTTGAAACTATATGCTATCTAACGTTATGTTTTGGAGAACGTATGGGATTGTGAAGTATGATATGGAAGATTTTATCCTGGAGTATGAATACGTTACCATGATAGACGTCCTTGAGAGAAGGTCAACGGACTTGAATGAGAAGAATATTATACGGTAACAGTTTGTGATCCTTAGTCACTTGAGTCAGAGGACTTTATGGTAGAGAATCTTCAGGAACTTTAAAAGTAATTACCATTATGCTGATGTATGATCTTTGCGCCTGTGACGATGTTAGTCTTGTCCACTCCGTCTGTGTCATGTTGAATAAAATCGATGTACAGTTATCACCGACTTATGTACTGCCAGTACTTGCCCAGTTCACTACTTGTTGAAGTTCGTTGGAAGAATATTGTTGACATTCGTTCATTTTAACCATTCGCGTTTGAAGCTACCTCTTCACCAGTATAAACTGTACTCAACCATAAAACGAACTCAACAGTAATTGGTGCTCCAGTGTGTTTATGAAATCTAGAATTTCACAGGAAACGTACCCTATACAAGTATCAGCAATGGAAAATCTGAACTTTCAAGGCGACAACATCTTGGGATCATTTGAAGATCTGAACTTTCAAGGCGACAACATCTTGGGATCATCTCTTTGTCACTATTACGTGCAAGCTGTGGTCTAATACTCAGAACGAAGTATTTTATCCTCAAACGTACATACACGGAGACGAGGCACATTGATTTTTTACCTGCACGCGAGTTAAGTATAACGTGTTCTCCTTATACGCTTTATTACTTTTAGCTGTGCCTTCCGTGATATGTCCATATCTATATTTTACATGTTACATGTTATATGTGTTGTATTCTTCGTGGGAGGTTGGGAATGGCGACTTAGGACGGGAAAATACCAGTTTCACCACAGGTCCGTCTTAAGTGTTCTGTAGGACATTATTTTGCAGACTTCCCGCAGTGGAATGTTCCTATGCGTGAGCATAGAAGGATCTTTGGTCCACTGTGTCTGGTAGTCTGTGACACCTGACTGTTTTAGCTGTAGTGTCAAGTTTTAATCGTTGTTTTTGGTAGCTATTTTTACTTGTACCTTAGTTTCAGGATGTATTTTGTATGTGATTATTGTCCGTCTCACCTTTCCTGTCGTTCAGTTTTTTACAAAGCATATGTTTTTACACTGTGGTGTCTATTGTCCTGTTGAATATTTGATCGCAGTTATCATCGTAATTCTTTACGACATTCCATTTTAGTTCCATATATTATTTTCATTGGATTTCTGCGAACGTTTTCATTTGTCCTAATTATCGTGTCGCGTCAGTATTGTGCTATTGTCTGTCACGTTATTGCTTTCACATCATTTCATGTTATAAATTACATTATTAATTATAAATATTATTGCCTATTATATAAATTGATTTTACCGTTCTAGAACAGGAACGAAGACCACTAGTTGTAGTAACACTTTTAAATAGTATTATTACATAATAATATTGAATAATGGCTACCTTAGACTATTTCATTAAGCAAGCAAAAGCTCTTCAGATGGCTCCTGATGAAGCAAAAGCATTTGCACTTGCAGAATATAAAAAAGCTCAAGAAATAGAAGCCGAACAGAGAAAGTTAGAAACTTTAAGACTAGAAAAACTTCAATTTGAGGCAGATCAAAAACGGATTGAGTCTGAGGAAAATGAGAAAAAAATGAGATTAGCCGCTGAATTAGAAGAGAAACGATTTCAGCGAGAGGCAGAACAGAAGCAAAGGGAGGCTGAAGAAAGACTTAAAATTGAAATGGAAAATAAACAAAAGGAATTGGAAGTTAAACAAAAAGAAATGGAAGAGAGGAGATTAATGGCTGAACAAAATGTAAAACGACTTCAGCTTGAGATGGAAGAGAATGAAAAAAAACGACAGCATGAACTGAAATTAGCAGAGTCAGAATATGAGAGAATTAGGTTAACGCAGGAATCTAATTCTCATAGAACTTTTGAAAGCCAAACTTCATCCAGACAGGATCATTTTAAGGAAATTCACCTTAAATTACCAAAATTTAATCCCCCGTCTGATGACGTAATATTCTTCCTAGATAGGTTTGAGGCCACTTGTGGGTCTTATAACGTGGATAAAGCGCTATACTGTACATATTTATCCAGATTACTTACAGGGGATGCATTAGCAGTTTATCATACCACCAGCATTGGTGAGAAAAATGACTATAATGCTCTTAGAGCGGCACTTCTGCAAAAATTCCAAATGACAGAAGACGAATATCGTTTAAGATTTCATACATTACTACCTCAATCTGGCAGAAATTTTAATGATTTTCTGTCACAGATACGACTAACATTAGAAAGATGGATCGAATTATCCAAAATTGAAAAGTCGTATGAAGGTCTCTTCGATTTACTGATGCGCGATAAGGTACTTTCGTCTGTAAATCCTACATTTCTCGCATTTTTACACGAAAGGAAACCTTTATCAATGAAAAATTTAGAAGAACATGCAAAAAATTTTTGCACTGCTCACCCAACCATGGATCTAAGTAATGCACAGATTAAGAATGAATTGCCTGTTGCTTTTGCAGCACAACAAAACAATTTTTCACGCAATCGTTCTTTTAGTGCTGATAGGTATGTCAATAAGGGAAATAATTACAATTTTAACAATGATAACTTTTACAAAGGGAAGCAATTTCAACAATCTGCTCCATTTAATGTTTCTTGGAACCAAACTCACAGATCGCAAGATTTTGGTAACAATTATTTTAAAAATAATCAAGGACATTATAATAGACAAAACTGGAGATCAAAATCTCAGGGTCCGCAAAACAGACAAGGTTCTTGGAATAAAAATTTTAAAGAACATCATAACTTTAATTATACAAATTACACTGACTAACAAAAAAAAAACTTTTTTTTCTTTCTCTAACATTTCTATGTTTTTCTGGTCAATTTTAATGCACTGTTTTTAAATCTGCAAACCGTTTTTCTCTATCAGGTCGGGATCTCTAGAAATACGCAATTGAAGTTTTTTAACAACGCATACAGTATTACAACATCATTCGTACAAGAAGTATAACAGTTATGTAGGCTTGAATTTCTTTGCAGTCGACTTTCGTCGGTGAATGGCATGTGGTACATCGCGATGAAGCATCCAACAATAATCGGCAAGCATGGTCACACTCCACCGTCCTTGATAACGTGACTCCATTACGGCGATGTCTTGATGGAATCGTTCTCCATGTTCATCGCTGACTTCATCAAGGTTGTCAGGGAAAAAGTCAAGATGCGAACCGAGCAAATGGATTTTGAGGGACATGTTACAGCCCATAATTATGTATGCATCTATGCACTGCTTAACAATATGCAACATAGTCGACAGATTTGTGATTTTCCAGAAAGTTATCGACGATCGATTTGAATGCCATCCATGCGCGAAGTTCACTACAATGTAACAAGTTCTCGAATTGTTTGTCTGCAATAACTTTCCTAATCTGAGGTCCTACAAAGATACCTTCCTTTATCTTTGCATCGCTAACTTGCGGAAACTTTTCTCGAAGATAAGTGAAAGCTTTGCTCGTTTTATCTAACGCTTTTACAAAATTCTTCATGAACCCCAACTTTATATGTAACAGTGGTAAAATGAAGGTGTCTTTGTTAACTAATGGCTCGCGTATTACATTTTTATGCCCGAGCTGCATACGATCCCGGATAGGCCACACCTTTCTTGCATAATGTTCCTGTCTGTTGCGGCTGTCCCATTCACATCGGAAGCAACAAAATTTAGTATACCCAGTCTGCATGCCCGTGAGAATTGCAATGACCTTTAGGTCTCCACAAATCCGCCATTGGTAGTCATTGTACTTTATTTTTTCCAAACGTATAGCCATATTGTCATAAGTTTCTTTCATATGAACAGAGTAGGCAACTGGAATTGATGAAAAAAAATTTCTGTTATGCAATAACACGGCTTTTAGACTAGTCTTGGAAGAATCGATGAAAAATCGCCATTCGTTGACTATGTGCTCATGACCGTTTACATCTTTGCAATAGCAAATGTCATCATCCATCTCAAAGTATTGAACAAGTTCTCTGTGTCTATGACGAAATTTAGATATCGGAGTATTGGGCGCTAAACGATTCCATTCTTTGAGTCGCGAACCGAGTAATTCCGCTTGTCCTTTGGTAAGAGCGAGATCACGTATTAGATCTGAAAGTTCTGAATGGTTAATTAAGTAAACACCATCATTCACCGGTATGTAATCTGAGTCAGAATTAGTTTCTAAAGCAGGTAAACTATCACTTTCTGATGGTTCATTTACGTCCAACGGATATTGTTCTGGTGGTACTTGGATCGGACACGTGATTGGATCATGAGGCACTGGTTTCGAAACCGATTCAATATTTGGATAAACCACAGACTTTCTAGTTTTAAAAGTGAAACCATGGATATTTGTCAAGCAGAAGTAACAATCAGTAGTGTGATTTGTATGTTCACGCCATATTACTGGCACGCCAAAAGGCATCGACTTATGCTTCGGCGATTTTCGTAACCAACCTGCCAATGTATCGAACAAACCGCATTTGGCTTCCAAGATTTATTTGCATCATCAACTTTCGAATCGAAATAAAGTTCATATGCTATCTTTAGTAATGGTGTAAAGTTTTTCTGGTCAACACGATCGGTAAAATATCCGCACACGTAACAGAACAGATCAGCCGAATTTCTACAACTTCTAGAAGCCATATTTTGCTCAGAATTATTTCAAAATACAGTAACTATTTGAAAAATCGCGTAACATATGTCATGCATCTTTTAGCAGTATAAAAAGTAGAATTATCTTGCTTTTTATTAATTTTTAATAAGTTATAAAGTAAAAATGAAACGGAACAAATAACGGTTTCCCAAAAATATATTTATTCACAAATATCTTAAGAACCCGACGTGATAGAGATAAACGGATTTCAGATTTGAAATCAGCGCAAGAAATTGACCTAAGAACACTTATTCTTATATAAGAAAGAAAAATGTTGTTTGTCAGTGTTATCGGACTCATCCAAATTTTAACTCTAGCAGAAATGACAATTGTAGCAATTTTTATGACAAAAATCACAATCGATCGCGCCGACGAGATAGATCGTCGAGTAATACAGGTAGACATTCTAACGTTGCTTTTAGTGATACACAGGCTAACATTGAACAGGGTAAAGGAGCTGAAACTCATAATGCTATGTGTTGTTCTCTTGATTGTACCCAAGTCAAAGATTGTTCAGAATGCTCTACTCTTTTCCAGCCCAAGGCGATCACGACGCTGCGTTGCGGTCATACTTTGCCTAGTCTACCTGCAGTCTGCATGGCCACTCCTGCGTCAGTACACCAGGGACAGGGCTCTCTTAAGTTTAACAGAGGATTTGTTAACAATATTTCATGCTCTCTTTTATTCGACTCAGGTTGTACCACTGTGGGCGTCCGGACTTCGCTGATCGACCCTAGTTGTGCGACGGGCAGGGTATTGAAATGTGTGACGTTTGGCGGAACTGTGGAAACATTTCCCACAGCCATTATAACACTTCATACACCATTTTTTTCAGGACAGATCCAGGCTTGTCTTCTTCCAAATCCAATTTGTGATTTAATACTTGGTCGCATACATGGTATTAAAGAGTGTTCACCACAGCAAATTGCTGAATGGGAAGAGCGACATATTCAAACTGCAAATGCAGTAGTGACTAGAGCGCAAGCTACTAATATGTCACATGATACACCTATTGAACCTACAGTTCATACCACTTGTGATGATGATGCTCCTATTTCACGGGAGTTGTTTGCAACATTGCAAAAGAATGATGATTCATTAAAAAAAATTTTTCAGTATGTTAACAAAAAGAATACAAGCAACAAACTTGCAAAATCTAGACATGACTTTATACTTAAAAATGGGATTTTGGTTAGAGTAATACGGGAAAAGGATTCATCCTTATGTTTTCAGATTCTAGTCCCATCCTCTATGAGATCTCGTATATTACGACATGCGCATGACTCGCAATGTGCGGGCCATATGGGTTTTTCGCGTACCAAATCCAGAGTGCTTTCGGCATTCTACTGGCCAGGCGTCCATAGGGACATCACTCTCTATTGTCGATCCTGTTTGATATGTCAGGAAGTTAAGGTACGGGGTCCATTTCATGCGGCTCCTATTCAAGCTGCGGACATCCCGATTAGACCATTTGATAAAATGGCCATTGACATTATTGGTCCGATACTTCCATCTGCTAGAGGGCATACGCATATCCTTACATGCATTGATATGTGCACTCGTTGGCCTGAGGCCATCCCTCTCAAGAACACTTCATCTGCCAGTGTAGCAGAGGCATTGATGTTAATCTTCTCACGCATTGGTTTTCCACGGAAAATCTTGTTGGATCATGGGGTTCAGTTCATTTCTGAATCCATGTCTCAAGTTATGAAGACATTAGGTATAGACAGATCTCTAAGTTCTATTTATCATCCGATGTCAAATGGGTTAATTGAGCGTCTCAATAGGACACTCAAGCAGTTGTTGGGTAAGATGACTCAAGACCATCCCCAAGACTGGGATCGGGTCCTACCCGCTTGTCTCTTTGCGTATCGCGAAGTACAAAATCAAGCAACGGGGTTTTCTCCATTCCAGCTTGTTTTTGGCATGCAACCACGCGGTCCTATGTCGTTAATCCACGACTTATTGGTTGATGAGAATATTGAAGAGGAAACTCAATCCTCTTATGAGTATGTGATCTCTCTGAGAAAGAGAATCATAGATGCTTGTAGACTAGCTACTGCATCATCTGAACAAGCCAAAGAAAAAGCTCGTCTATTTGCAAACAAGTATAGACGTCTTCACCAGCTCATACCTGGTGATGAAGCTTTTGTCTTACTACCTGCGCATAACAATCGTCTTTTAATTACCTGGAGAGGTCCTTTCAGGATCATCTCAAGAATATCCGATGTCGACTACATCGTTGATGTTAATGGTAAACATAAAACCTTCCACATTAACATGTTGAAGGAGTATTACTCACGTCCTGATTATCTACAGTCAGTGTTTCAGGCAACTGACGATCCTACACCACCTATTCAACACTATTCTAGTTTGTCAGTCATCCAAGAAGAGGAATCTTCTTTCGATGATGTACAACTACCAATACCAGTTGTACCACTCCATTCCACTGAGAAATGGAATGATGTTACAATCTCATCTACTCTTTCGGCTGATCAACGTCAGCAAGTCTCTAATATTCTACACTCGTATGATGATGTCCTCACTGACATCCCAGGTCATACGTCAGTCATCCAACATGACATTATTCTGACTGACGATACGCCTATTCGAGTTCGCCCATATCCTATTCCTTTACACTTTCGTGATAAGGTTGATAAGGAATTGGATGAGATGCTCCAATTAAATATAATTGAACCATCTTCATCACCATATTCTTCTTCCATGGTAATCATTAGGAAGAAAGACAACAATATACGTCTTTGCGTAGATTACAGGAAATTAAACAAAGTTACAAAATTCGATGCGGAACCATTACCTCTTTTAGATGACTTATTGGAGAGATTATCTCATGCTACATTCTTTTCGAAATTTGACCTTTCAAAGGGATATTGGCAAGTGCCACTCACTCCTAAAGCAAAGCCATTCACCGCTTTCTCGACACCAAGGGGTCTTTTTCAATGGAATTTTATGCCATTCGGGTTAATGAATGCGCCAGCTACCTTTGTACGCATGATGCGCCGCATATTGTCTCATCGTCCCGATGTCATTACTTATATAGATGACATCTGTCTTTTCAGTGACTCTTGGGATGAACATATTCAGGGTTTAAAATCTTTACTTTCTACCTTACGGGATTATAACTTAACAGCGAAACCTTCAAAGGCTTTTGTCGGTTTTCATGACATCTCCTTTCTTGGTCACCGTATAGGTCGCGGTTTAATGTATACAGAAGACAGTAACGTCTCTAAAATTTTAAACATCTCAGCACCTAAGACAAAAAAACAAGTGAGGTCGCTCTTAGGACTAATACAGTTCTATTCTAAATTCATCCCTCATTTGTCTACTATAACTGCACCTCTTTCTTCGTTACTAAAAAAAGGCACAACTAATGTAATAAAGTGGTCGCAGGATCACCAAACGGCTTTAGACTATATAAAACAATTTTTTTCAAATAAGCCTTTTTTAAGGTTACCTAACAAAGATCTCACCTTTGTTCTTCGCAGTGATGCTTCTTCCTACGCTATTGCGGCAGTTTTGATGCAGGAATACGGAGGCACCTTATTTCCGGTTATGTACGTATCCAGAAAGCTCACAACGAGCGAGATGAAATATTCCGTTCTGGATAAAGAGCTCCTCGCTCTTGTCTGGTCAATCACTAAACTGGATCGTTACCTCCTCGGCTCACACTTTGTGGTGGAGTCTGACCAGAAAGCTCTTACAGCACTGAACACAGGGAACGTTAAGTCATCAAAGTCAGCGCGTTACGCTATAGCACTTCAACCGTTCCATTTTGAGATACGAGCTATTCCTGGAGTGCAGAATGTGTTCGCAGACTGTCTATCAAGATGCCCACGCGAACTTGTCGAAACTAAGCCACTTCCAGATGTTGGAACATCCTCACCGATAACATGAATAACTTTGTACATTGTTATTGATACTATATTAACGTTTTATTACAACGGGAACATTGGTACTACAGTAACTTTTTATTAATATGGCAACATTGTTAAGAGCGACAAATATACATTTGTTATTCCTATGGAACATATTACACTACATAACGTGTTAGAGAATATATTATATCGTGTATGGAACATTGAGAACATTATCTCGTCAATTACTAACTAGTTGTAACGGAACAGTGACATATTGATAGTGATATTGTAATTATTTAGAATATATTGTTAACTAGTTATTTGTTAGTAATTAAGGAATATATAAATTAGATTAATTCAACTTAATCTATTTGATTGATTATAAATCACACATCTACTAACTTTATTAGTTTCTCGCAATACGTGTATTCACGTATCCCACTACATGATATCTCACTTTTAGATAACTAGTCAAACTTACTAGTGTTAGAAAATAGTAAGTGTGTTGCTTCTTAAAGTGTTTAATTATGCTTTGTTTCATTTTGCATGTTGTATTTTAAAATTTTCTGTTCTATTGATTCTCTTATCATTGATTATCATCAGTGTTGCTGTTCATTTTCATTTTGAAATCATATGTTTCAAATTTTTTTTTTTTTTAAAAACTTAGTTGAATTTTATTATCATCTTTTTTTTATGGTTTCTTCATTTTCATTTTTCAACTTGTTTTACTTCGTATTTTACCACATCGTTCCAAAGTAGGTCGATAGTGGATGTGTGCTTTAATGCATACTGTCATTTAGTTATATTGATTTCAATTTAATATTCTTTTCTTAATATGATATAACTTTATGCATTTCATATCTTGTTGTAGTTTTTGACTCACCTCTCTCGAGTAATTAGTTCGAAAAAAATTAATAGAATTAATTTTTTTAAGGGGAGGTAATAAGGGAGCTGTTACGTACATTTATTACCTAAGGGGGTAGTCTTCGGTCCTGCCAAATGTACGCACCAGTCTTGATATAGTTATATTATTTGTGCGGTCGAATGATTCGCGCACTGACGTGCACGAAGCAGTGAGTGTTGCTTTGGGACGCACGGGTAACCTAGTTGAGTAGTTTGTGACGTCATTTTTGAATGGGCAACATGGAACTTGTTTATGTCCATGATTGTTATATTATATTTGTATTCAATGGCATGTTTATGGAAAGCCATTTATTCTAGTGATCTGTATTGGTCTTCAGGTCGAAACCAATAGCAGCAATGTCACGTAAGTTATCGCCCCACTTCTTATTTAAAGCTGTATTATAAGGCCGCTCTAATACTAGTCTAGCGGGAATATGTTATTCCTAGAATGGATCTACAGAGTCGTTTGCCTTTAGGATTTGTATCGTAGAAGAAGGATTCCTACGAGTGGAAGAAGTTATTGATTACCTTATGCACATGTTTTAATATGATGTTACAACAATGCCAGAAGCGTGGCATAGAATGGGAGAGGTTAGCCAACTGGAATCTCTAACCTGTTCGTATTATCGTGTATGACTTTGTTTGAAACTATATGCTATCTAACGTTATGTTTTGGAGAACGTATGGGATTGTGAAGCATGATATGGAAGATTTTATCCTGGAGTATGAATACGTTACCATGATAGACGTCCTTGAGAGAAGGTCAACGGACTTGAATGAGAAGAATATTATACGGTAACAGTTTGTGATCCTTAGTCACTTGAGTCAGAGGACTTTATGGTAGAGAATCTTCAGGAACTTTAAAAGTAATTACCATTATGCTGATGTATGATCTTTGCGCCTGTGACGATGTTAGTCTTGTCCACTCCGTCTGTGTCATGTTGAATAAAATCGATGTACAGTTATCACCGACTTATGTACTGCCAGTACTTGCCCAGTTCACTACTTGTTGAAGTTCGTTGGAAGAATATTGTTGACATTCGTTCATTTTAACCATTCGCGTTTGAAGCTACCTCTTCACCAGTATAAACTGTACTCAACCATAAAACGAACTCAACACACCTGTTCGTAACTATGGCTGACGAAGGGTAAAACCCAAAACGTCCCTTGTCTCATGTGTACCGTTTACTTGTAAAACTGATTTCATACCATATTATTTTTTAATTTATATACAAACTTCTGTAACTCACAAGCAATCAACAGGAATGCCTGAATGATGACTTTTGCATTTATTATACATGCATACAACATCGTATAATAATTGACGACAAAAACATAAGGTTCATATATCACGTAGGCAGTAGTGAACACACTGTACATTAGCCTCAACTGTTTGACCTCCACACGGTCAAGTTAACCGTTACTTTAGCACATTAACTCTTCAGAGTTATAATATCTAGCACTGTTAGCTTCTTTAGAATAATTACGCAGTGAACGTATTTCAATAGGTTACCATTCCTTTTAGCTTGTCTCTTAGGAGCTTTATTATTTATTAAACCTCTGGCTAGTTTCTCATATTTAATTTGGCTGCTCACTCCATCATAGTCTGCCATAATTGAACCTGTTAACCTTAATCTACACACACCGTATTATATTAAATTAGTCTATGCGTTATCCACCGATAAAACGCATACCATATATTCTGGACTTGAACGTCCTTATACCTTACATTTACCATTGGCTATTCAAGCCTACACTGTTAGTGGGCTAACCACAAATAGTCTAGAAACACTGCTTTATGCCCTAAGGCCACATGTCGACTCTGCGTAACCAAGTCTAACACGTCAGCAAGTAACGTATGCATCGCGTTATGAGTCTGACTAAAGACAATGCTTCATAGTGCGACCATCTCAAATAAAACCAAACGGAGATGCTGGCAAAATCATGCAGCAGTCCTCAACAGTTAGGTAGTGACTGATCCAATTATACATTCCTCCACAGACTCCATATTTAAGCATTTTAACTCTTAGCCCATCTTTCCAAACTTTATCAAATGCTTTCTCCATGTCTACCCAGACTGCTAATGTGTGCTTTCCTTCTTGGAAAGCGTCTTCGATTTCCTGTGCAATGTAGGTTTGGTCCTCTGTAGACCTATGTTGCCTGAAGCCTGCCTGTTGGTGCAGTAGAATTTGTTTTTCTTTGAGGTGCCAACTTAATCTGGTATTGATCATTCTCTCCATAAGCTTTCCCGTGCAGCTTAGAAGGCTGATGGGTCTGTAGCTGTTGGGGTCCATTCGGTCTTTGTCCTTTTTAAGGATTGGAACTAGTACTGCTTCTTTCCAGGCCTGTGGTACAATTCCACGCTTCCAGCTATAGTTCATAATCTTGAGGAGAGCTTTCTTGGCATTAGGCCCTAGCCCTTTAAGCATGTCATTTGTTTCCCTGTCTTTTCCAGGTGACTTTCTTTGTTTCAGGGATACAATGGCTGCCTCTAGCTCTCTCATGGTGAGGTTTGATGTCATGTGCTTTCTGGAACAGTTGGTATATTTTGGTAAAGTTCTTGCTCTTTGGTAATTTCCTGTTTTCTGTCAGGTGGAACATTTATCTGGCTCTCATATGAGAATTTTTTAGCAAAAACATTAGCTGCTTTTTTCTTTGTGAGTATTTTCTCATTTTGTTGTAGGGCTATTTTCTTATTTTTGCATTCCTCATCATTTAATGCTTTGGCGAGCCTTCATAATTTTCTTCCATCTTTGTCGAGGTTAAGACTTTCTGTTGTTTTGATCCAGCTATTTTTGGCTGAACAGTTTAACGTTTTCCTGTATTTTGCAGAGATAGCTTTGTACGCGATGTTTGCCTCAACTGTTTTGTCCTTTTCTGCTACATGTCTGGCCTCTGTTACCTGTTCTTCCAGTTCTCTGAGATCTTCTGTCCAGTATGGCTTATAGTCTTTTCTCGCCCCTCATGGTATTGATTCTAGGGCAGCTTTCAGAACTGCTTTATTAAATCCGTCAGCTATTTATCCAATTCTTTTGTTTTGGGTGTTTATCAAGCCACAGTATTCATCTGTCAGTGCCGAGAACTTGTTCCAGTTGGCATTTTTGTAGTTCCAGCGGGGTAATGGTTTATGGAAGTGGAGTGTATGTTCCATATTAATCATTAGTTTGATCGGTTTGTGGTCACTGCCTGCCAATTGGTTTAGCACAATGCGTTCGATCTTATGGTTGGTGTCTCCTGTTGAGAAGGCAAGGTTGGGTGTCGAGGTTGATTGCCATCTTCTTGAGTAGAAGCTGGGTGTATCATCTGCTCTATTGATGAGTTGCAGATTTGAGTCAATCTCCCAGGAATCTACCTCAATGTCACGGGTATCAGCCTCTGTGTAACCCCACCTTTCTGAATGGATATTGAAATCACCAACAACCAGGCAGTTGGTGCACCTAATCTCCATTGTGGCTAGTGAAAGATCTCTATCTGGGGGGCATATAGGTTGTACACTCTAATGGTCTGGTCATCTATCGTGATATAAGCTCCTATAATTTCCGCCTGACCATTTGTAGCAACAGAAAGCTCTCTGCAAGGCAAGGAGTTTCTGATTAACATGAGTACTCCTCCCTTGTGTCCCTCTCTATCAAGCCGGAAGGTTTCTTATCCTCTTACAGAAAATCTGTGGTTTGTGTTTAGGTGTGTTTCCTGAATGCAGGCTATGTCAATTTGCTCATCATGTAGTTTTTTAGCGAGTGGTAGTTTCTTCTTTAGGACACCTTCTGCATTCCACTGGAGTATATTTAGTGTTCTTTCCTGGGTGTTTTGGCCAGTCGCATTTTCCCTAATATTCCGCGCCCTGGCTGCACGATGCGGAGATAGGTGACCAACAGTAGCTTTGGGTGGACCTCGTCGAGGCAAGGGGTCCGGCACTCTTCCCACCAGCTCCTTGGGTCGAGCACCATCTTGCTGAGTCATATTTGTGTCTGTCATCTCAAGGCGGTTTGCGTTGCACTATGTTGTGCGCCTTGCAGCCCAGTGCATCCATCTTCAGCATGCATTTGTTCTGGACTGCTTCCCTGGCCTCTGATTTTCCGTGACCTTCCTGCAAGGCAGCAGTTGTTTTACATCAGAGTTGTCTCTCCTAGGAAAGCTGTCTTTCCGGACTAACGAGTTTTTCCTACCCAGGTTTGTGTGAAGTTGTCCTTCTCTTAGGTGGATTGTCAACCAAGACTATCGTGCTCCTCCTGCACTGATTTTTTGTAGGGTTTACTCCCTGGCTTTAAAGGATAGAGGACAAACAGAGAAGAATGAGGCGAGAAAGCATTTGACCCATGAAGTGGGGGTGGATTGGTGCAGACCAAAGCATGTACCACTTGCCGGTGGGTTCTGCGTCTACTCCTATAGGGTTCCATCTACTCCTCAGCCCATTTAGTCTGACCCTTCAACAAGGACCTGTCCGGCTTGGGTGACCCTGCCAGGAGTAAAACTCCCGCCGGCATAGCTCCCGGGATCATTGGGGCACTCAAGCTCTCCAACCAACGGCGAGGTAGGCTTACATGTGGAGAGGAATTTGTTCAATGTCAGTGCAATAAAATGTTAGGGACATGGATGGCAATGAATAAAATAAGCTCGACTGATGTATTGATTTAACGATTAACCACGTATTTCAATATAAAAGGCTAACAAAAATTGAGAATAAAATGCAAAAATAAATTTAATTTTTTAATTTGTCTTTTTTGAATGTATTCTGTGTCTGTGGCATCTGACAATGAATGTTTTTGAATGTTTGAGTAGTTAAGTACCTCTAGTTGGAGTCTGAGCTGCTTCCTTCATTAACTGGGGTTGATGTTGTAGGCCTCTGCAAGAGTCTTTGTCTGAATCGTTGATAATCCTCGACAGTGTGGTATAACTTGAAGCAGGGTATCAGGCATAGAGGTACATTGCAATCTGAGCAGTACATGCAAGTCTGGCTTCTGTTCCCTGCAGCCTTACATACTTTACAGTCTGGTATGTACCTTGCCCTTTCATATTTATTAATGAAGTGGTGCTCAGTAAGTCGTGTTGTTTTGACCTATGGTTTTGAAGGTGTCACATTGTGTCGAAGAATAGCAGGTTCAATAAGTCAGACTGACATCCTGATTTTTGCTTTGATCTTTTTTGTAGAGTTGGCAGTGTTGTAGGTTATGTGCCCATTGACCAGGGCAGTTTCAACTAAGAAATGATATAAAAATAGGATCTGTGTGGGTAGGGGTAGCTTGCACCTAGTTGGCCGAAGTGGTCGACACCTCCCATACTTTTGCTGTATTTTTCTGCAAGCACTGGCTTCTGAATTCTTCTGCCCTAAAGAATTTGTCTTTCTAACTGTCTTGTTTATATTATCATTGGAGTGAACAATAGATATAAGGTTAAATCTTTTTGTATCATGCCAGGTGACTGTCGGCATGCCTAATCTTCTGTCGCGCAAAACACAGGATGATTTGCCTTTTTCAATTTGAGTTCCTTTTTCTTCAGTGCTTCAGGAAAATGCTTCCTATTTTCAGCTATTGTTCCAAATGCTTACTTACTTACTTAGTCGTTCCCCTTCTACCGTGAGGTGTAGAGGTACCAAATGCACCAATCTGAATTTCTTTCAGGTCTTGAAATAAAGCTGAAGGCTGAATAAAAACTACCACAGAAGAGAATATGTCCCTTGTTGTCTATCCATCAAGAAGATCTTTCACAACCCTGAAAGTTGCCCCAACACAACCTTCATAATTTTCCTTACCAGTATCAATTTTCAATTTCATGCAGTATTATGTTTTAGCATCAGTGAGAGCAGATAGTTTGAATCCCCACTTTGTGGCAGTTAGTGGTTGAAATATATTCCTGCCTGTGTGCAGAGCGAGGTGATTTTCTCTGTACCTATTCACTTCGTCAGTGGTCAGATCTATGGCAGTGTTGGGGGGGAAAAGTTTGAAAAAAATCAATGGCCATATATTCAGTTGTGGCACCATGAACTTTGTGCAGCCCACAGCTTTCAACATTAGTTCTATGCCGTAGTTCTGGTTCTCTTCTTCTTTGATCCATAGCCGCCAACCGTCAAAGCAGTCAGCGGCCATCACGCCTGGTGGCGTCTTGTAGGGCAGCAACAAATTGATTCCACCTTGCTCGGTCGGCGGCCATCCTTCGTACAATGCCCCAACTGTGGTTCATTTTTTGCATCTCAGCTTCCACAGTTCTCCGCCAAGTTGTTTTTGGTCGGCCTCTCTTTCGCTTTCCCTCGGGGGTCCATAGCATAGCTGTTCTTGTGATGGTATCAGGGTCCCTTCTGAGGACATGGCCAACCCAACTCTAGCGTCTGCCAGCTATGATGGTGTGCATGTCCTCCTGGTTACTCCTAATAAGTAGTTCTTGGTTGCTGATGGTGTTTGGCCAAAAGATTCGGAGAATTTTCCTTAGGCAGATTGTGTGGAAAGAGGACAGTTTAGACATTTCCTTCTCTGTTACTCTCCAACATTCCGCACCATAGAGAAGCACAGAAAGTACACAGCTCTCATACAGTCTTAATTTGGTGTTTGTGCTGTACTGGGAAGACTTCCAAATGTTGTTGAGAACAGCAAAGGCTGTTCTCGCTTTATTCATTCTGTTGTTAATGTCCTTGCTTGTTCCGCCGTCAGGTGTTACTATGCTTCCTAGGTAAGTAAATGTGTCTGTCTGTTCTAACTTCTGGTTCCTTACTGTTACTGGCTCAGGATTGCCCACATTTAGTGTCATGACCTCTGTCTTCTTCAAATTGATGTTCAGGCCAACCTGCTGGCCATACTTATTCAGTCTATCGGTTTTGTCTTGAATGTGTTGGTGTGAATGCGCGAGTAGTGCAATGTCATCTGCATATTCCAAATCTTCCAGTGTAGAAAACGTTGTCCATCTAATTCCTCTTGGACTGCCCTCTGTTGTCTGGCGCATCACCCAATCTATGACTGTCAAAAATAATGTTGTTGATAAGGGGCATCCCTGTCGTACTCCTGTTTTCACTTCGAAAGTTACATTACTCGATCCAACACTGCACGTAAAGTTAGAATAGAGGCTTTTTATAATGGAAACAATGCGGCTGGGAATTCCATAAGCCCTCAGAATTTTCCATAGGCTGTCCCTGTGTATGCTGTCAAAAGCCTTTTCAAAATCAACAAAGTTAATGTACAGCTGTCTCTGCCATTCTGAGCACTGCTCTATAATGTTCCTGAGGGTAAATATATGATCTGCCCATCTTCTGCTCTTTCTGAAGCCCGCTTGTTCTTTCCTCAGTTTATGGTCAACTGCTGTTGAAATTCTCTGGATGATTATCCTGCCTAGTATTTTGCTGGGAACTGAGAGGAGGGTAATTCCTCTCCAGTTGTTGCAGTCTGCAAGATCGCCCTTCTTGGGCAATTTGACAATTATTCCTTTACTCCACTCTGTTGGTGTTGTCTCAGTTTCCCAGACTTGTGAAAATAGTGGTTCTAATAGTTCTGCTGCTAGTTCAGGGTCTGTCTTGAATAGCTCAGCATTCAGATTGTCGTGACCAGGCGCTTTTCCATTTTTAAGCCCTTTGATAGCTGTGATAATTTCTTCTTTTCGTGGAATGTCTGTATTTACGTCTAAGTCACTTTCAGCCTCAGGAACACTCAGCTGAGTCTCTGGTGGTTCCTTATTCAGTGTTTCTCTGAAGTGCTCTGCCCATCCTGTCTCCTGCCCCTGTGTTGTGGTGATGAGATTTCCTTGCCCGTCTCTTACTAAAGTTATGTTGTTTGCACCTCGTTTTCCACTGATAGCTTTAGTTATTTTATAAACTGTGCTTTGTTCATTTCTCAGTGCTGCCTCTTCTGCCCGTCTTGCAAGGTCATCCAGAAATGTCCTTTTGTCAGCACGGGTTTGACGTTTTACTTCCTTGTCCAGCTGACTGTACTGTTCACTATATATTGCCTTTAACCTGGGAGACTTAGCTTCTGTTTTCTTCCTTTTCATTTCCTTTCTCTTCGCTATGGTGTTTAGCGTTTCTGGTGTTATCCAGTCTTGGCTCTTTCTTTCCTGGAATCCCAAGCATGACTTGCTGCTTTCTTTGTATATTGTTGAGATGGTGTTGAATTTCTGGTCCACATCGTCGGTCTCTGTTCTTTCCTGGCTTTTGGTAATCAGATATCGCCTCTTTACGTCGACCGTGAACGCTTTTCTGGTGAGAGGGTCCTTAAGTTTCGTGATGTTATATCTTTTCTGTTTGACTGCAACTGGTCCAGCAGCTCTGAGTTTCACCTTCAGTCTTGCTACTACTAGGTGATGATCACTTCCCACATCTGCGCCTCTTCTTACTTTCACGTCTTGTAGTGCATGTCTCCATCTGCCATTGATCATTATGTGATCTATCTGGTTTTTGTCTCGTCCGTTTGGTGATTCCCATGTTAACTTGTGCACTTCTTTGTGTTGAAAAAGTGTTCCTCCAATGACCAGGTTGTTAATACTGCAGAAGCTTATTAATTTGTCCCCATTCTCATTTACTGTTCCACTGCCGCATTTCCCCATTACTCTTTCGTTATAGTTATTATGTGTTCCAACTTTCGCATTTAGGTCTCCCATTACTATAATAAGATCGTACCTGGGTACAGTTTCCATTTCCTTTTGTACCTGTTGATAGAAATTGTCCTTGATCTCTTCATCGCTGTCGTTTGTTGGTGCATAGCATTGTATAATTGTGGTGTTGGTGAATCTCCCCCTCAGTCTTGCTCTTATTAGTCTGTTGTTGATGGGTTTCCATTCCAGTAGAGACCTTTCCATTCCTTTCTTAAGGATAATGGCTACATCTTCGTTGTGCTGACCGTCCTCTCTACCAGAATAAAGTACTGTTTCCCCTGTAGCTGTTTTTATTCTCCCCATCCCTGTCCATCTGCTCTCGCTTATAACCAGGATATGTAGTTTGTAATTCCTCATCTCTGTTGTGATCTGTCTCAGCTTTCCTGCCTCATTCATAGTTCTGACATTCCAAAAACCAATTCTGGTTTCATGTTTTGCAGTCTGGGCATCCATTTTCATGCCAGTGGCTTCCTTTCGGCTTTCACCACTGTCAGTCATTCGAGCCTGAGACTCCGGATGTCCGTCCCGCATCAAAGTGTTTCCATTTATTGCTGTTTCCGTAACGTGTGCGATTTTTTACACAGACAGGGGTGTCGGCCCTGTGCTAAAACCCCCAACCTGGAGGACCAGGGTACCAGCTTTTGTCTGACCCCTACCCACGCAGACCAGTCCAGCATGGTTGAACCTACCAGGAAGTTCTGGTTCAGTAGCACATTAATTTTGTCATGAAAAGCCCAGTTTACATTAGGTCCATCCATGGACAGATGGAGCAAATGTCCTAAATTTAACGATGAGCATGCATCATCAAATGCAGTCTGCATATCTAGAGCTCTAGCATGTTCAAGAAACTTTGATGTAAGATAATGTGTTTTTATCACATTTACATCCCAGAAACGAACATGGAAATCCATTTGCTTTCACTGCATTGATTTGTTCATGCTTTCATCAAACAGACAATGTAACAGTTCTTGCTAAGCTGGCTCTCAAGAAGTGAGGTGAAATGTAGAGCCAGTCCAAAAGAGGTCAGGTAGAAAGTTTTCCTTTCAGACAGACCAAACTGTCTGGCAATAGAACTACCAGGAAACATTTTGTGAAAAATTTTATTAATTCCTGTATTTGAATTAAAACTATGGTGACTTTTGACTGAAAACAGAGTCCAAATAATCTCAGCTCTGAGATTTTCTTCCTTGGTCACAAATGATGCCACATCTGTAGGTCTTCTGGTAGTGTTAGACATTTTTGACGTGTCCGAGGGAGTAGTGTTAGATGGTTTTGATGTTTCTGAGGTTGTAAAACTGCTCCTTGGGGTTGTGTTCTTTTCTGTTAAAAAAAAAAAAAAAAATGGAACACACAAATAACTTATGAGTAGGCCTAAGCTATGTATATTTACCAAGTCAAAGTTCTAAACGCATACATAATATAGTCAAACAATATTTAACTAGAACAAAAGTTAATATACAGTAATTGGGAGGGTGAAGGTATGATAATATTCTTATAATACTTATGATAAGTGAAAATCTATTAAATATCTAACTGGAAACAGCAGGCATGTAACCCCCCCAACCCATCTTTACTATTTTTGTTTGGTTTTTTTTGGTTGGGTTTTGTTTTATCTCATTTCTGTTTGTTTAGATTTTTTTTTAAAATTTTATTTAATTTTTATTTATTTATTTTTAAAATAACATGGGCCTAAGCACAAAATTGGTAATTTTCATTTATCCTAATTAGTGATTTGACAGATGTGATGCCACTTTCATGTATCGGCGGTTATTCATGTTATCTGAAATTGAAAACATGTAGGCCTATCCTAATTATAACCATTCAGAGGTTGAAAGGGATATGTCTCTTCATCATAAATTTAAAAAAAGCATTCAAAATATATTTATTTCCCAAAAAATGTGGTGAAATGAACAGTGGAACATGGGTCTGATAACAGGGTAGCTATAGGATATGGGATCACCATCAATTTCTATTCCTGACCATCTTAAACTGTGTCAAACATGTTCCCGTAAGCAGTTGTAAACCAAGAAATTTCATTCAAACACTATAATTTTGGTCATGGTTAAAAATAAAACTTTAAATATGCCTACATTGTAAATTACAGATGCAAGCACAGTAGGCTTTTCTATAAACTGGACTTATTTAAATATGTTTTATAAATGATATAAATGAATTTATTACTTACCTCAGTTGAAATGAACGATTTAGGTTTTTTTCCAGTAGCATGCGACGTTACTGCACTTTCTCCTATGAAGGTCAAATATATTTCTTTTTTACACATGGTGCAATTTGCGTAATTTGAAGTTTTTCCAGGCGCTATCCATGTTTTATAACTTGGCATTTCTAGCCATTTATACTGAAAGTGACAGCCAGGCATGTTTCTAAATAATAATTTCAAAGGTGGCGATGCTTGATTCGAATAGCAGACGCGAGCGCTAAAAATAAATGTGTGCGTGCACGTCATTAACGCAAACTGCAGAAAACGTCTGGAAATGGATTTAGTGCGCAAAGGGAAGTAAAAATTCTATGGTAACTGAAGTTTAACGAAATATACCACTAATAACCGAAAAATGGACACATCCAACATTCAATTCATATTTTTTTTTTCCAGGTCCGATGCGGGAAATTCAAGGCTTTTAGCCATTTTTCCAGCCTTTTCAAGGCCTGGAATTTTGTTTTCCGTTTTCCAGGTCGCTACGAACCCTGTTTTTTGTTTTAGGATTTTGTCCAAAGTAGCTAAAAAAATCTGCCCAAAGTAGCCCAAGTTGCCCAAACAATGGTTCGAAAACTTTTGGAATATTTCATTTTTTCAATTCTAGGTTACTGACCTGTACATGCACACGCAAATGAAAATGTTTACATACACAGAAACATATAGCTCATAAGTAATTTTTCCAATAAAGTGCAGACCCTGTGAGGGCATGGTGTGTTTTCAAAACTTAAAATCATTTGAATTGTAAATAAAAACAAACGCACAAATAAAACACAGAAATAACAAGCAAGCATGCCAAACAAGGATGTTTAACTAGCTGGTAAAGTTTGTCTAAACCACTGTAAATGCAACATCCTACCTCATTATTAGCATCAGGGGTGACAGGTTCATATTTATGGCAGTCTCCTTTATACCCCTGTTTACATTCCTCACAACCTAGGTTTTGATTACAATACATGATACATTTTCAATATTAAATATATAGTGGCCTATTTTCTAATGTATTTCTACAATCAGTTACAACTATTATGAAGTGCAAGAATGTTTGAAGGAAAAAAGATATCAGCCAAGATCCTATAAACTCAGTACATGCGTATTTACATAACTACATATTTTCAAGAAGCACCTTTGATGGAATAAACAGAAACACAGAAAACTAAGATACGGCAAGACTATGAGCTGATGGCATGAGATAGGAACATTGGCTTAAGTCTGTTGAAGGCCTATGCTCCTTTGATGGAATAAACAGAAAAACAGAAAACTAAGACATGACAAGACTATGAGCTAATGGCATGAGATAGGAACACTTGGTATAAGTCTATTACAATACAATCTTGAAGAAACAAACAATGATATGAAAATAAGAATACAAAAGGCATGTGTGTGTGAGTGTGTCTCTCTCTCTCTCTTAAATATATATATATATCTATCTTCTTTTGTTTTTTGTGCACTTTCCGAAGTCTATCTATTCTCCACACTTACTTCTGCAGGTCTTGCAGGCCTGTAAACACACTTCCAATGGGATTATCAGTTGATCATGCATGTTACATTTTATCAGGAAGTCCTTAAAATTATTATCTTGTGAACGGTCTGCATGGTTAAGTTCTTCTATCCTAAAGCAACCTGTTCCTAGTTGTAAGCTCAGCAGTTTATTACTGCTGGGAATTTTTAATTCTCCAGATATCTGAATGTTCTTGTTGGGACTCTGAACATCTTATATGCAAGTCTTCATTTTAGATTTTTATCCCAGGCATACAAGGGGGAAAAACCCTACAAAAATAACACATGCTGCATGGGGTCATCTGTCTGTGATAGGCTCAGGATAAAAACCTAAATAAATTTTTTAAAATACACAACACATACAGGAAAGAAATCACAAATGCTTGATGTTTGTGGTATATTTTCTGAATTACATGTGTATAAATAACATTTGACTATATTGCATATT
Source organism: Oreohelix idahoensis (assembly GCA_024509875.1). Lineage (NCBI taxonomy): Eukaryota > Metazoa > Mollusca > Gastropoda > Stylommatophora > Oreohelicidae > Oreohelix > Oreohelix idahoensis. Next base: position 22,427 of record JAMPIV010006498.1, on the reverse strand, counting down.
TGTTAACAATGGTAACTAACTGAGCACAGGTTATATGTTTGTTAAAAAGTTGTAAAGAATTACTCAGTAAACTGTCCCCAACAGGACATGCAGATGTGGAACTGGTTCTCAAATTCTCCCTCTCTGCAGAAACATCAACTTCCTCCTCATCATTTCTTTCTTTCTTCACTGTGTGTTCCTGAAAACAAAATATTGTACACAATCAAGTCTGAGACCAAACCACTTCAGTTTTAAACAAAGCCACAGTTTTATAACTTCCTGACAATTTTATTTGCCTTTAGATTGCTTTCTTTCTCTACTTTTTTTTTTCCATGACAAAGATTGTGTGGTCTTAATGTGGGCAATTTTTTTAGTCCTTTTAAGACTTTAACAACTTACAGAACTGTTTTGGGAAAAGAACGGGAGTACGACAGGGGTGCCTCGTCTCAATTTCTTTTCTTCCTAGCAATAGATTGGGTTATGAAAACATCGATGACACACAACAGAAATGGAATCCAGTGGAATTTGATTAAACAGTTAGATGATCTAGATTTTGCTGATAACTTGGCTCTTCTGTCCCATAATCAGATGCAGGACAAAATGGAAACACTCGATGAGAGGTCGCAGTGATTGGGTCTGAAAATACACATGGAAAAGACAAAAATAATGAGAATAAATGCAGGAAATGATAACAGGATTGAACTTGAAGAAATACACACTACAAGATGTTGAATCATACACATATCTTGGCAGCAATATAGACAAAGTTGGAGGGACAGACAGTGATATCAAAATTGGAATACAAAAAGCAAGAGGAGCTTTCATTGCATTGGAAAATATAAGGAGATCAAGAGAAATCAGGTCCAACAAACAAATAAGAATCTTCAACTTAAATGTCAAGTCAGTCCTATGATATGGCTCTGAAACATGAAGAACAACAAAGACAACAACCAAAAAGCTACAGACTTTCATAAATGGTTGCTTGCATAGAACTGAAGGATTAAAATGGTATGACAAGGTTACCAATGTGGAACTGATAACAAGAACCAGACAATATCAGTGGAACTTCTCTTGTCCTGAAAAGGACATTGGTTGCGTCTGTTTACAGCGGAGCTGTGATATATGCGTCTTTTGGCTGGCACATCCGACTCCCAGCACAGAATTTTTTGGGACTGGGTTTGCCTTCCCTCTTCGATCCCTACTCTCTCAGGCAGACTACAGTCTGTTTCCAGGACCACCACTTGGAGGTGGAGTAGGGTCTTGGTCAGCTCTGGTTCACTGACCCTGATGCAAGCAGTCAAGCAATGCGTCGCTGACTGCATTCTCTATTGCTGCGTCTTTGGGTCCCATATCAGTGGAACAAGAGATGAGAAGAAGACGCTGGCGGTGGATAGGACACACGATAGGATATACACTGAAAAGGCCTGTTGATAGCATTACAAGGCAGTCTTTGTTCTGGGACCCCTAAGGCAAGAGAGGCAGAGGTAGAAGAAGAAGCACATGGAGAAGAAAGCTGGAAACAGAGATGAAAATGATGAGGAGCACATGGGAAGAACTTGAGATGATGGCACGTGACAGGAGGACTCGATATGTGTTTGTTGAAGGCCAATGCTCCTTGGGGAGCAGAGGGTAATGAATGAAGACTAAAACAACCTACTTTCCTTCACTTTATAATAATTATCAGTCACATTTCTGTAACAACTTAGCCATTTTTTATTTCATAGCAATCTTAATACAAACTGGCACTTCTACTTACAAACTGACAGTAAGAATAATAAAGCATTTGAAGTCACAGCGAGCTTTGCTGACCTCAGTGTCAGCAAAGTGAAATGTTTTATTTTTCATAAGACCAAATTGTGAGAAATGGAATGTTAACATTTACAATCTGTTAGTTTTAGATTATAATAATAATAACAGCTCCTTCAGTTATAACTGACTATGGGAATGTTCCCTACTTTTAAAGTTTTCTCCTCTCTTCTGCTTGCCGTGTGAGCTTCTTTTCACCCAATCTGAGGTGGCACCATAGAAAGCATCGCCACATGGAGCAATCTGCAGCTTCATCCTCCCAAGTTTCTGGATTTATGTCCAGAACTCCTAATGTCTCTCTTGCACACATATTTGAACCTCAGCTGTGGTTGCCCAGTTGTTCTTTTGCCATCTGCCAGTTGTCATAGAAGATATCTTCAGGATGCAACCATCTTGCATGTTCCAGACATGGCCAAGCCAATGTAGTCTGCGCTGTCTAAGCAGTGTATACGTGCTTTGAAGGCAGCACGTGACAACACCTCAACATTTGTCACTGTGTCCTTCCATGAAATACCAAGAATGTGGTGTAGACACCGTATATGGAAGGTATTGAGTCTTCTTTCTTGCTTAGCATAGGATGTCTATGTCTCGCTACCATATAGAAGTGTACTGGTGACGCAAGCATTATATACTACAGCTTTGGTCTTTGTTGAGAGTTTGGAGTTTCCCCAAACATGCGTTGTGAGGCAGGCAAAAATGGCTGCAGCTTTGCCAATGCGGCTGTCAATTTCTGTGTCCAGAAAGAGTTTGTCATTGATGGTAGATCCCAGGTATGTGAAGTGGTGCACCACTGCCAATTTATAGCTATCAATAGTAATAACACGTGCAACATCCACATCCTGACCCAGCACATTTCTTTTCTTTAGACTTATTTGAGGTCAAAGTCCTTGGATGCTTGATTGAAGTGATTCATCAAGATCTAAAGCTCCTGTTGACTTTGAGTGACGATTGCAGCGTCTTCAGCAAATAACAAGTCTCTCAAGGTGACACTTCTTATTTTTGTTTTTGCCTTCAGCCTTACAAGGGTAAACAGTCGGCCATCTGACCTAGTGTGAAGGCATATTCCTTCAGTTGCATATCTGAATGCATGATTGAAGAACAAGGCAAAGAAGATCCCGAAGAGAGTCAGAACCAGTACGCAGCCTTGTTTACTACCACTGCGTATGTTAAAGGGCTGTCTTGTGCTTCCAGCATATTGGACTGTTCCCTTCATGTCTTCATGGAATGACTATATCCTTTCCAGCAGTTTAGTGGGGCAGCCTATTTTCAGTAGGATTTTTAAGAGCCATCCCTAATAACCACGTCAAATGCCTCTCATGGCTGTTTGCGCCTTCTAAAAAGTCACTACTTTAGTTTTGCACCCTTTCTCCTGACCCGAAGGCAATAAATCTTGTTAACTGGTGAACATAGCATCGTTTACTTTGGCAGGAAATATCAGCTAACTTTGGCTTGAAAAAGCATGAAATTTATACCAGTTTAAGCGCATTCCTGATAAGCGCAGGACTAAAATAATTGGCTAGAAAATAACTTCGTGCAAAATACTATCTGTGTGGATTTTCATTGTTTATTTATATTATTTTGCTTTGTAAAAGCCATTACAAAACATCATCATCATTTGAGGAAAGTATTCCAGAGGGTGACACATTTACTAATTAAATATCTTAAAATCTATAGGACCCAGATAGTTCTAAATTATAAAACAATGTTGAGGAGAAATTAACGATTTTTTCCACCTAAAGTCACATTAATGCAGGGTAGGCAGTTTCATAGACCAGAGATGACAAAAACAGAAGCATGAAGGGGTAGAAAGAAAATGGACAAGAAAGATTAGGCATAAATGAGTGCATATGGAAATGAAAGAGTTTGTGGGAGATAATGGAAAAGGGCTAGAGGCACCATTGGCAAGTTTTAAGGATTTAGGTGGTTTTATTTGTGGGCTCCAAGGTGACTTTAAGAGGGAGGGCTTATTAACATGGCATAATAACTATATACCAGAAGAGGAAGTGTGGCTTAAAATTGGGGTTGATCATGGAAGAGGAAATTTGAAAGTTACGGTAGGGAATTTGGAGAAATCAAATTCTAAAACCAATACCATCCAATCAGCAATAGCTAGAGTCAGACATATAATAATTTAAAACATTTATCAATAGTATGAAAGCTCAGATAAGAGACATTAAAAGATTTAGAGTGGGAAGGTAAACAGATGATAATTTTTATATTCGGGGATTTTGACTTTTTGATGAAAATTTACGGTTTGTCCGGAGTTCACGGAACATACATATGTTTTTGGTGTCTTCAGCCAAACAAGGTGATTAAGATATCAGTCCAACATAAAAATTTCAAACAAAGAAGTCTGGCCACATTGATGACAAATTGCAAGAGATTTATGAAAATTTGTAAAAGGAAATAAAAAAACAAGTACCGCATTACCCCAATTCTTGACATAAACCAATGTTAAATATTGAAATTGAATCTATGGTCCTCCTTACCTTCATATTTTACTAAGCATTGTTTTCAAACACCACAGACTTCTAGAACAGGAAGCCGATAAAACAGACGTTAAGATCTTTGAATATTTGCAAAATATAGACACCAACACTAGTTCTGTTAAACATTTTAAAATAAATAACTAAAGGTTATAATCAGGTACTCGTTGGACATAAAAGATGACATGAGACAAAAGAAAAGAAAATATAAGTGATAGAATTACCGGGAATCGAACCTTGGACCAGCCAAATGGTGCCATCACCTTGCTGTGACAGTGCATTGTTAAAGGATGCTCAGCCAATTTTGCACCCCAAAACAAGTGCACGATGCACGATATACTGTCACAGCAAGGCGATGGCACCGTTTGGCTGGTCCTAAGTTCGATTTCCGGTAATCCTATCACTTAAATTTTCTTTTCTATTGTCTGGTGTCATCCTTTATGTTCAATGAGTACCTGATTATAACCTTTATTTATTTATTTATTTACTGTTCACAGAGCCCAGGTTTCCTCCATTATGTAACAAATTTAAGAGACTTAGTAGCAACTAAAGAATGCCAAAAAATTAGAAGTCAAAATTGAATTTTTCCAGACATGTACTGAACTTTGTGAAGATGAGGAGGAGAAAGTTTGGTTTGAAGTTAAATTTGCAAATGCGTCAGATAGAATGGTTCAACTTCAGTTTGTGGGTCAGTGTGCTAGGACAGATATTATAAAGTGTGTTTGTGTGTATAATATTGTGAATGTTAATAATCATATCTTTATAACGTGTGCGTATTCACAAAATAAATTATATCATTACAGTAGAACTCCATTTATCCGAACTCCATGGGACCGAGCATCGTTTGGATAATCAAATGTTCGGATAATTGGATTACATAATGTATCGAGTACATGTACACATATTTCTAAAAATAATTAACCATCACAAGGAAAATACACTATAAAACATATTTACTTGTACTGTAATAATAATACCCACACTGTATTAGATTACTGTATCACCAAAATCTGTCATTACACTGCAGTGCATGTACTACTTGTATTAATTTATTTTTTTTAAGAAAGAGAAATGTTTTCAAAATAACATTACAAACGATTCAAAACCAGGCGCAACTTACGTATACATGTACTTGCACAGATGTAGCCCACTTTTTAAAATAATGAAGAATCCTCTTTTGCACCAAACTGGATAGTCTCCTTTTGGTTGCTAAGTCCCGCATTCTCTTCAACAGCAGAAGCTTTGTAGGACAGCTGTCATCTTCTTGCTCGTACCAAGCCATCGCTGATTCTAGTGCTATAAAGGCCTCTTCAGGACTTGGTCGACGTTTTGGGTTTTCTTCATAATCTACAAGTACATCATGTACTTCTGAGGAGTCTTCGTCATCGGTCACTACATGTATTTGGTTTTCTTTTTGCACAAAAGACAAAATTTCTTCGTCATTCAAAAACTGAAAACCAGAATCATTATCATCTTCTAGCCACATGTGGGCATCATCTTTGTCACAGTCCGAAAATCAGGGCATTGAAACAGTTCCACAACTTCATTTATACAATCATCATTTGTGTCCACTGCAGTAGTTTCATTTCCTCCTTTTTTCCCAAGCAATCTATTCCAAGCCTTGTTGAGATTATCTTGTGACAGGGTGGTCCAAGCATCTGCTAACATATAGCAGCAGTCTTTGAGATTAAGCTTTTTGGAAAACGCCACCACACTTTCTTCATCTTCAGCCAACAATAAACGACGCAGGACTTCCTTCTTGTACATCTTTTTAAGCTTTGCTATAACACCCTGATTCATTGGTTGAATCAGTGCTGTTACATTGGGAGGCAGAAAAATTACTTTAAAATTTGCATCAACTGCATTCAATGTATCCATCTCTGGATGAGATGGTGCATTGTCCAGTAGAAGAATTACTTTTCCAGTTTTCTTTTCTTGTTCTCTCAACCTCTTCATATTTGGGATGAACTGATTTGTATACCAATCAAGAAATATTTCACTATTCATCCAAGCACTCTTCTGTGCTTTGCAGCACAATGGGAGACATGTCACATTCTTTAAACAACGTGTTTTTTTTGGCTTTGCCGATCATTATCACCGGTAAACGATGACTTCCACTGGCATTCGCGGCTACCAAAATTGTTACTCTCTCTCTTTGCACTTTTTAAACCCAGGGGCAGCTGCTTCGCGCTGAGATGCAAGTGATTTTTGAGGCAATGATTTCCAGTATAAGCCAGTCTCATCGGCATTATACACATCATCGAGTGAATAACCTTCTTCTTCCAAAAAAGCCAAGAATGTTTCTTTAAAATTTTCAGCGGCAGTTGCATCGCTAGATAAAGATTCCCCTTGAATCTCCAGTTCTCGTATGCCATGACGAGATTTAAAGTCAGGAGGACCGTCAAGTTGATTGTTGAACTGAAGTGCCTTTTCACACAATAGAGAGCCAGAGATAGGTTCCGATTTGCTTCTTCTTTGCAGACACCATATATACAAAGCCTCTTCCAATTTCAAATATTTCGCATTTCTCATGGTTTTACGTTTCTTCGACCCATTTTCACTCTCCAATTTCGATGCAAAACTCATAATTTTATCCTTTTTACTTTTGATGTCAGAGACGGTAGCTTTCCCAACATTGAAAATCCTCGCAAGTGAAGACACAGTTTCACCTTTTCCTAGTCTCTTGATAATTTCTGTTTTTGTTTCAATTGACAAAACATTGCGGTTCCTTTTATATGCTTTAGGCCTACTGGAAGATGCCATATCGCACAGAGAAATACTTGTACACCAAAATTATTCTGCTGTAGTAGCAGACACAATTATTTTAAGTTGAACTGTCTGCTTAGCCAGTGTTCTGCCTAGAACGCACACGTACACTGGATTGGTAAACCAGATATTAACATTGTTACTTGTTAAAAACTCTCAGTATCAATGTATGCTTTCGCACTCTGTATAGTACAAGTAATAGAAATTTACTTACTTACTTAGTCGTTCCCCTTCTACCGTGAGGTGTAGAGGTAATAGAAATTTAACCATGATTAATTACTTGTCAATTCATCTTTTGATAACTCCAATTTGAAGCATGCTGCAAAAAATGTTCAGCTATGTCCATTTTCTATAACATCTTCTTTGATCCATAACCACCAACCGTCAAAGCAGTCAGCGGCCATCACACCTGGTGGCGTCTTGTAGGGCAGCAACAAATTGATTCCACTTTGCTCGGTCGGCAGCCATCCTTCGTACAGTGCCCCAACTGTGGTTCATTCTTTGCATCTCAGCTTCCACAGTTCTCTGCCAAGTTGTTTTTGGTCGGCCTCTCTTTTGCTTTCCCTCGGGGGTCCATAGCATAGCTGTTCTTGTGATGGTATCAGGGTCCCTTCTGAGGACGTGGCCAACCCAACTCCAGCGTCTGCCAGCTATGATGGTGTGCATGTCCTCCTGGTTACTCCGAATAAGTAGTTCTTGGTTGCTGATGGTGTTTGGCCAAAAGATTCGGAGAATTTTCCTTAGGCAGATTGTGTGGAAGGAGGACAGTTTCGACATTTCCTTCTCTGTTACTCTCCAACATTCCGCACCATAGAGAAGCACAGAAAGTACCCAGCTCTCATACAGTCTTAATTTGGTGTTTGTGCTGTACTGGGAAGACTTCCAAATGTTGTTGAGAGCAGCAAAGGCTGTTCTCGCTTTATTCTTCTTCTTCTTCGATCCTTAACCACCGACCGTCAAAGCAGTCAGTGGCCATCACGCCTAGTGGCGTCTTGTAGGGCAACAACAAATTGATTCCACTTTGCACGGTCGGTGGCCATCCTTCGTACAGTGCCCCAACTCTGGTTCATTCTTTGCATCTCAGCCTCCACAGTCCTCCGCCTAGTTGTTTTTGGTCGGCCTCTCTTTCGCTTTCCTTCAGGGGTCCAAAGCATAGCTGTTCTTGTGATGGCATCGGGGTCTCTTCTGAGGACATGACCAACCCAGCTCCAGCGTCTGCCAGCTATGATGGTATGCATGTCCTCTTGCTTGCTACGAGTAAGCAGATCTTGGTTGGTGATGGTATTCGGCCAAAAGATTCGGTGAATTTTTCTTAGGCATGTTGTGTGAAAAGAGGACAATTTTGACATTTCCTTCTCAGTGACTCTCCAGCATTCCGCACCATAGAGAAGCACAGAAAGCACGCAACTCTGGTATAATCTTAATTTTGTGCTTGTGCTGTATTGGGAGGACTTCCAGATGTTATTTAGGCTAAAGAAGGCTGTTCTTGCCTTATTCATTCTGATGTTGATGTCTTTGCCTGCCCCACCGTCTGGTGTTACTATGCTTCCTAGGTATGTGAAGGTATCTGTCTGTACCAGTTGCTGATTCCTTACTGATATGGGCTCAGGGTTGCTCACATTGAGCGTCATGACCTCAGACTTCTTTAAATTGATGTTCAAGCCCACCTGCTGGCTAAATTTATTAAGTCTATCCGTTTTTTCCTGGATGTGTTGATGTGAATGTGCCAGCAGTGCAATGTCATCTGCATATTCCAGATCTTCCAATGTTGAAAATGTAGTCCATCTTATTCCTCTTGGACTGCCCTCTGTTGTCTGGCGCATCACCCAGTCTATGACTGTTAAAAATAGAGTGGTTGATAAGGGGCATCCCTGTCGTACTCCTGTCTTCACCTCTAAGGTTAGGTTGCTCTGCCCAACACTACACGTAAAGTTGGCATAGAGGCTTTTTATGATTGACACTATGCAGCTTGGAATTCCATAAGCCCTCAGTATTTTCCATAAACTGTCCCTATGTATGCTGTCAAAAGCCTTTTCAAAATCAACAAAATTTATGTAAAGCTGTCTTTGCCATTCTGAGCACTGCTCTATAATGTTCCTGAGAGTGAATATATGGTCTACACATCTTCTGTTCTTTCTAAATCCTGCTTGTTCTTTCCTCAGTTTGTAGTCTACTGCCTTTGAAATTCTCTGTATAATTATCCTGCCTAGTATTTTGCTGGGAACTGAGAGAAGAGTGATTCCTCTCCAATTATTGCAGTCTGAAAGATCTCCCTTCTTGGGCAATTTGACAATTATTCCTTTGTTCCACTCTGATGGTGTTGTCCCCGTTTTCCACACTTGTGCAAATAGTGGTTCTAATAGTTCTGCTGCTAGCTCAGGGTCTGTCTTAAATAGCTCTGCATTTAAGTTATCATGGCCCGGAGCTTTACCGTTCTTTAACCCTTTGATTGCTGTGATGATTTCTTCTTTTCGTGGAATGTCTGTATTTACATCTAGATCGTTTTCAGCCTCAGGAACATTCAATTGTGTCTCTGGTATTTCCTTGTTCAGAGTTTCTCTGAAGTGCTCTGCCCATCTTGTTTCCTGTCCCTCTGCTGTCTTGATGAGATTTCCTTGCTTATCTCTTACTAATGTAATATTGTTTGCACCTTGTTTTCCGCTGATGAATTTAGTTATTTTGTATACTGTGCTTTGTTCATTTCTCAGTGCTGCCTCTTCTGCCTGTTTTGCAAGATCGTCTAGGAAATTCCTTTTGTTGGCTCGGGTTTGGCGTTTAACTTCCCTGTCCAGTTGACTGTACTGTTCGCTATATAGTTGCTTTAACCTGGGGGACTTCGCTTCTGTTTTCTTTCTTTTCATTTCCTTTCTCATCTTTATGGTGTTTAGTGTTTCTGGTGTTATCCAGTCTTGCTTCTTCCTTTCCTGGAATCCTAAGCATGATTTGCTACTTTCCTTATATATTGTTGAAATGGTGTTGAAATTCTGGTCTATATCATCAGTCAATGTCTTTTCCTGGCTTTTGGCAAATTGATATCGTTTCTTAATGTCGGCCGCAAAAGCTTTTCTGGTAAGGGGGTCCTTCAATTTGCTGATGTCAAACCTTTTCTGTGTAGTTACAGTTGGTCCAGCCCTTCTTAGTTTCACTTTCAGTTTTGCTACTACTAACTGGTGATCGCTTCCCACATCTGCACCTCTTCTTACCTTCACATCTTGTAATGCATGTCTCCATCTACCGTTAACCATGATGTGGTCTATCTGGTTTCTGTCCCGACCATTTGGTGATTCCCATGTTAACTTGTGAATTTCCTTATGTGGGAAAAGTGTTCCTCCAATGACCAGGTTGTTAATGCTACAGAAACTTATTAGCTTATCCCCATTTTCGTTTGCTATTCCGCTGCCGCATTTCCCCATTGTTCTTTCATTATATGTATTGTGTGTACCAACTTTCGCATTGAGGTCTCCCATTACTATAACAAGATCATATCTAGGTGTGTCCTCCATTTCTTTCTGCAGTTGTTGATAGAATTCATCCTTGACCTCCTCATCGCTATCATTCGTTGGTGCGTAGCATTGTATTATTGTAGTGTTGGTGAATCTCCCTCTCAATCTCAATCGTATCAGTCTGTTGTTGATGGGTTTCCATTCCAGTAATGTCCTTTCTATCCCTTTCTGTAGAATAATGGCTACGCCTTCACTGTGCTGTCCATCCTCTCTTCCAGAGTAAAGTACTGTTTCTCCTGTTGCTGTTTTAATTTTTCCTGCCCCTGTCCATCTGCTCTCGCTTATCCCCAGGATGTGTAACCTATAGTTTCTCATTTCTGCCGTGACCTGTCTTAGTTTACCTGTCTCGTACATTGTCCTGACATTCCAAAATCCTATTCTTGTATCCTGTTTTGCGGTCAGGACATCCGTTTTCATGTCAGTGGCTTCCTTTCGGCTTTCACCACTGACAGTCATACGAGCCACAGACTCCGAATGTCCATCCCGCAGCAAAGTTTGTTCATTTGATGTTGTTTCCGTAACTTCATTATTTTTTTTACATAGACAGGGGTGTCAGCCCTATGCTAAAACCCCCAACCTGGAGGACCAGGGTACCAGCTTTTGTCTGACCCCTACCCACACAGACCAGTCCAGCTTGGTTGAACCTACCAGGAGTAAAACTCCCACTGGCATAGCTCTGGGGATTGTCAGGGTACGCAAGCTGCCATACCGCTACAAGGTATAGGTACCATTGATGGCAGTCGCTTTATTCATTCTGTTGTTAATGTCCTTGCTTGTTCCGCCGTCAGGTGTTACTATGCATCCTAGGTAAGTAAATGTGTCTGTCTGTTCTAACTTCTGGTTCCTTACTGTTATTGGCTCAGGATTGCCCACATTTAGTGTCATGACCTCTGTCTTCTTCAAATTGATGTTCAGGCCAACCTGCTGGCCATACTTGTTCAGTCTATCGGTTTTGTCTTGAATGTGTTGATGTGAATGCGCGAGTAGCGCAATGTCATCTGCATATTCCAGTGTAGAAAACGTTGTCCATCTAATTCCTCTTGGACTGCCGTCTGTTGTCTGGCGCATCACCCAGTCTATGACTGTCAAAAATAAAGTTGTTGATAAGGGGCATCCCTGTCGTACTCCTGTTTTCACTTCGAAAGTTACATTACTCGATCCAACACGGCACATAAAGTTAGAATAGAGGCTTTTTATGATGGAAACAATGCTGCTGGGAATTCCATAAGCCCTCAGAATTTTCCATAGGCTGTCCCTGTGTATGCCGTCAAAAGCCTTTTCAAAATCAACAAAGTTAATGTACAGCTGTCTCTGCCATTCTGAGCACTGCTCTATAATGTTCCTGAGGGTAAATATATGATCTGCACATCTTCTGTTCCTTCTGAAGCCCGCTTGTTCTTTCCTCAGTTTATGGTCAACTGCTTTTGAAATTCTCTGGATGATTATCCTGCCTAGTATTTTGCTGGGAACTGAGAGGAGGGTAATTCCTCTCCAGTTGTTGCAGTCTGCAAGGTCGCCCTTCTTGGGCAATTTGACAATTATTCCTTTACTTCACTCTGTTGGTGTTGTCTCAGTTTCCCAGACTTGTGCAAATAGTGGTTCTAATAGTTCTGCTGCTAGTTCAGGGTCTGTCTTGAATAGCTCAGCATTTAGATTGTCGTGACCAGGCACTTTTCCATTTTTTAGCCCTTTGATAGATGTGATGATTTCTTCTTTTCGTGGAATGTCTGTATTTACATCTGTCACTTTCAGCCTCAGGAACATTCAGCTGAGTCTCTGGTGGTTCCTTATTCAGTGTTTCTCTGAAGTGCTCTGCCCATCTTGTTTCCTGCCCCTGTGCTGTGGTGATGAGATTTCCTTGCTTGTCTCTTACTAACGTTATGTTGTTTGCACCTCGTTTTCCACTGATAGCTTTAATTATTTTATAAACTGTGCTTTGTTCATTTCTCAGTGCTGCCTCTTCTGCCCGTCTTGCAAGGTCATCCAAAAATGTCCTTTTGTTAGCACGGGTTTGACGTTTTACTTCCTTGTCCAGCTGACTGTACTGTTCACTATATATTGCCTTTAACCTGGGAGACTTAGCTTCTGTTTTCTTTCTTTTCTTTTCATTTCCTTTCTCTTCGCTATGGTGTTTAGCGTTTCTGGTGTTATCCAGTCTTGGCTCTTTCTTTCCTGGAATCCCAAGCATGACTTGCTGCTTTCTTTGTATATTGTTGAGATGGTGTTGAATCTCTGGTCGACATCATCGGTCTCTGTTCTTTCCTGGCTTTTGGTAATCTGATATCGTCTCTTTACGTCGACCATGAACACTTTTCTGGTGAGGGGGTCCTTAAGTTTCGTGATGTTATATCTTTTCTGTTTGACTGCAACTGGTCCAGCAGCTCTGAGTTTCAAATTCAGTCTTGCTACTACTAGGTGATGATCACTTCCCACATCTGCGCCTCTTCTTACTTTCACGTCTTGTAGTGCATGTCTCCATCTGCCATTGATCATTATGTGATCTATCTGGTTTTTGTCTCGTCCATTTGGTGATTCCCATGTTAACTTGTGCACTTCTTTGTGTTGAAAAAGTGTTCCTCCAATGACCAGATTGTTAATACTGCAGAAGCTTATTAATTTGTCCCCATTCTCATTTACTGTTCCACTGCCGCATTTCCCTATTACTCTTTCATTATAATTATTGTGTGTTCCAACTTTCGCATTTAGGTCTCCCATTACTATAATAAGATCGTACCTGGGTACAGTTTCCATTTCCTTTTGTACCTGTTGATAGAACTCGTCCTTGATCTCTTCATCGCTGTTGTTTGTTGGTGCATAGCATTGTATAATTATGGTGTTGGTGAATTTCCCTCTCAGTTTTGCTCTTATTAGTCTGTTGTTAATGGGTTTCCATTCCAGTAAAGACCTTTCCATTCCTTTCTTCAGGATAATGGCTACACCTTCATTGTGCTGACCATCCTTTCTACCAGAATAAAGTACTGTTTCCCCTGTAGCTCATTTTTATTCTCCCCATCCCTGTCCATCTGCTCTCGCTAATTCCCAGAATATGTAGTTTGTAATTCCTCATCTCTGCTGTGATCTGTCTCAGCTTTCCTGCCTCATTCATAGTTCTGACATTCCAAAAACCAATTCTGGTTTTGTGTTTTGCAGGCTGGGCATCCGTTTTCATGCCAGTGGCTTCCTTTCGGCTTTCATCACTGTCAGTCATACGAGCCTGAGACTCCGGATGTCCGTCCCACATCAAAGTTTTTTCATTTATTGCCATTTCCGTAACATGTGCGTTTTTTTTACATTGACAGGGTGTCAGCCCTGTGCTAAAACCCCCAACCTGGAGGACCAGGGTACCAGCTTTTGTCTGACCCCTACCCACGCAGACCAGTCCAGCTTGGTTGAACCTACCAGGAGTAAAACTCCCACTGGCATAGCTCTGGGGATTGTCAGGGTACACAAGCTGCCATACCGCTACAAGGTATAGGTACCATTTGATGGCAGTTCTATAACATGTCTGTGTTATATTAATGTATAACTTGAGTACAGTTTATCTATACTGTTAATGTTATTGCATAACACTGATGACATATTAAAACTTGAAAAAAATTACTTTTTGCATATCTTCTGTTGTAATTACAGTAAAATGTTTGTTTTTAAACAGTAACTTATAGTAACATACCAACTATGACTAAATGCTACTTAAAAACTAGAGTTTCCAACAATAAATTTGCAGCAAAGGTTTAATTATCCCATATCAAATGTCTAGAACACTGGGACTGGAATTTCTGAAAGCAGGTAAGAATTTGTGACCTGAACGGTAGCTGGATTCAACGTGGGTAACTAAAAGCGCGTTGGTAAACCGCTGTGCTCTGTGAGGTCTATAAAGGCAATATATAAAGGCCTACTTCTGTTCTCTTGATTTTTTCCTGAAGCTGGCAGAAAGGAAAGACCATGTCTGTTGATGATCTACCAGCTCAGAATTCGCATTGCAACCCTGGATATAGGCACTCAGCTAACTTGTGTAATCACATTAAGATGACTCTGTCAAAAACCTTACCAACAATGCTAAGAAGAGAGATGCCTCTGTAGTTATTGCAATCACTTCTGTCTCCTTTAGACTATACAGCATTTTATTAAACTAACCCATTAGGCTACAGTCATGCTGCGAGTGGAGCATGTGGTGATACAGATTGAGGATGCAGGTGGAGCACATAGTTACAGCAAAAATATAAAAATAAAGATAAAAAAGTAGCCCAATTTTTGATCTATAAAATTTTTTGTTAAATGTATGGCCTCAATGTTTGTCACATATTATTTTTTTAAGCACAAAATAGAATTAGATTGCTATTTTTTTTTTTCATCCTGTGCCATCAAAAGAGACAACAGGAAGTATATTGAAGAGTTGGCAAGGGAAGCACAGGAAGCTGCAGCCAAAGGAAATATGAGGGACCTGTACAACAACACAAAGAAGCTAACAGAGAGATATAAGCAAGCAAATGGTATTATAAAAGAAAAGAATGGAAAATTGCTTAGTAATATACAAGAACAAATGAAGAAATGGACAGAACATTTTGAGGAACTTCTCAATAGACTAGCTCCAACTAATTCCCCAGACATCCAGCCAGCAGAACAGGAGCTACAAATCAGCTATGAACGACCAAGTAGAAAAGAAATAAAGAAAGCCATAAAGCTTCTGAAAGATGGAAAAGCAGCTGGTCCAGATGGCATTCCAGCAGAGGCCATCAAAACAGATATTGATACCTCTACAGAGATATTATACAAACTAATTGGTAAAGTCTGGGAGAGAGGAAATACCAGCAGAATAGAAGGAAGGTTATCTGGTCAAGTTGCCTAAGAAGGGAAATTTACAAGAGTGCACAAATTATAGAGGAATAATGTTACTCTCAGTGCCAGGAAAAGTATTAAACAGAATCATCCTTGAGAGATTGCAAGAGTCCATAGACAAGCAACTGAGAGATGAACAAGCAGGTTTTCGACAAAACAGATCCTGTACAGACCAGATAGCTACATTGAGAATAATAGTTGAACAAAGTCTGGAATGGAATTCACTGCTTTACATCAGATTCATGGACTATGAAAAGGCATTTGACAGTGTAGACAGAGAATCACTTTGGAAACCGATGAGGCATTATGGAGTTCCCATGAAGATCATTAACTTAATATGAAAGACCTATGAAGACATGACATGCAGAGTTCTTCATGAAGGACAACTTACAGAACCGTTAAGAATAAGAACGAGAGTGAGACAGGGATGCTTCTTGTCTCCATTTCTTTTCTTACTGGCAATAGATTGGGTTATGAAAACATCGACATCATACATCAGAAATAGAATCCAGTGGAATCTGACTAAACAGCTTGATGATCTGATTTTTGCAGATGACTTGGCTCTTCTGTCCCATAAACATAATCAAATGCAAGAGAAAATGAAAATTCTCGATGAGAGGTCACAACAAGTGGGCATGAAAATACACAAGGAAAAGACAAAGATTATGAGAATAAATGCAAGAAATGATAACAAGATTGAACTTGAAGAAACACCACTAAAGGATGTAGAATCGTACACATATCTTGGTAGTAATATAGACAAAGTTGGAGGGACAGACAATGATATCAAAATATGAATACAAAATGCAAGAGGCGCTTTCATTGCACTGGGAAACATATGATGGTCAAGAGAAATCAAGTCCAACACGAAACTAAGAATCTTCAACTCAAATGTCAAGTCAGTCCTAATGTATGGCTCTGAGACATGAAGAGCAACAAAAACAACAACTAAAAAGCTACAGACTTTTATAAACGAGTGCTTGCGTAGAATAGAAGGACTGAAATGGTATGACAAAGTCACAAATGTGGAATTGATGACAAGAACCAGACAAGTGCCAGTGGAACAAGAGCTGAGAAGAAGATGCTGGCGATGGATAGGACACACATTGAGGAAACATGTTGATAGCATTACAAGGCAGTCCTTGTTCTGGAATCCACAGGGAAAGAGAGGCAGAGGTAGACCAAAAAACACATGGAGAAGAGAACTGGAAACAGGTGAAAATGATGAGGAAAACATGGAAAGAACTTGAGCAGATGGCACGGGACAGGAAAACTTGGCTTGTGTTTGTTGAAGGCCTATGCTCCTCAGGGAGCTAGAGGGTATTGACTGATTGATATGCATAGGCCTAAGCCTTAATACTAAAGAGCTAACCGGAACCTTGTTCCCAGCATTTAGTTTTCTTGTTAATAATAAGAAGTTACACATTTCAGAACAATGACCACCAACACTAATATTAACAGTAGCCCATATCCTCATTTGAGCATTTTCAAAAACAAATATTGACATACCAGCGAGCCGGGGGATTTTCTAATTTCAGATGTCGCCCAACTTGAGATCAAAAAGTAGCCCAACTCGCAATCTATAACATTTGCTGTTGTGTTTTTTAAATGTACAGCCTCAATGTCTACCACACATTATAAAAACTTATTTTAAGCACAAAATAGAATTAGGGTACTATTCTCCTGTCTGTACATCCTAAGACTAGAGCAAAATCCAAATGCTAAATGGCTTACTGGTTGACATGAAAGACAGTGAGACTTGTGTTCCATGCAGCCTTAAAAAATAATTCAGCGATGCAGTAATAAGGAGTAAGGGTTAGGTTTAGAAATCCTAAAACTTATCACTAAACCCTAACCGTATCACTGACTACACCAATATTTACCACAACTCTTAGCTGATTTTAGCTTTTTTTTAAATTATTGATATACACCAGTGAGCTGGGAATTTGTTTCTAATTTCAGACGTCACCTGACATGAGATAGAAAAGTAGTCCAACTCTCAATTCATAACACTTGCGATTGTTGTTAATGTACATTCTAGCATCTACTTCAACTTGTCTACTGCACTGCCCATGTACTAGCATAGTAGTATAAAGCATATAGAAAGGAAACATGATGAAAGGGACTATCTGTTGTAGTTGGGTCACTTTGCACTATAAATTTCAGATGCACTATCTTTTCTTTCTCATATCCTTTAGGGTCTTGTAGAAGAGCTTCTGGTTTTCATGAGCACTTTGTTCAAGTTTTTCTCCAAATTCTTCCCAGGATTTGTGTTAGCACCTTGCTATTTGCTTTTGTTCTGAATGTCACGTATTTTCTATATTTCTCTGGGTTTTTTTAGCTGTATTCTTAGCTTCCAAGTGTAGTTTCCACACCGTTTCCTTTTCTCTAATTATTTTAACTTCTTTCATCCACCAAGTGTACTCTGTCCCTTCTTCCCAAGTCAAATTTCTCCATATGCTTCTGCTGTGGTTACTTTAAGATGTTCTTAAATTCAAGCCAGAGGGTTTCCAGATCATCTGATGGTTCTTCTATACTTCTCACTGCTGTCGCAATAAGATTCTGATACCTGATCTTAACTTCTAGTTCTCTCAAGTTGTAGGTCTTAATTTTTATCTCTCTTCCTTGGTTGTTTGGTTTCTTACATGATGGTAGGCTGTGCTGTCTTGGCCAAGCAGCTCTTTCAGTTGTTCTCTTTATTGTTGCCAGACAGTTGTTATTTCCAGTTCCTGGTCTTCTCTAGACTATAGCATCACTCATATACTTGAATGAGGTTTTTCTTACAATGGCGTAGTTGATGACTGATTTTTCATTCTTTGTTGGCATATGTCTCATGTATGCATGTACGAACTTATGAAAGAACTTTGTGTTTTTGATAACAAGGATTTGTTCAGTGCAGAGTCCTAGGAGTTGTTTTCCATTGTCATTCAGTATATCTTCGCCATATATCTACCAGTCACTCAACTCTATCTAGTATGACCATTTCCAACTCTGGCATAGAAATCTCTAAAGATAATTTCATCAAGGTACTCATCCACTGTCTTTTGAAGAAGCTCAAAGAATTCTTTGACATCTGCTCGCTCATCTTTGTTTGGTCCATATATGATGGCAAGGTTCACTTTATTCTTTCCATCTTGGAGGTTTAGCACCATAATGCACTCTGAGACACAATTAAATCCTTGGTTGTTACTGGTTTGGTTTTTGGCCACAATAAAACCTACACCCCCTTTAGCTCTTTCAGTAATGGGAACTCCATTGTATGCTGCCATCAAGATCTGTAACTCCTTGTCATCTTCTTTTGGTTTCTGTCAGAGTCAGGATTTCTAAATTTACTTTCCTGATCTCTTCCACCAGTTTCTCTCCTTTCCCATTAAGTTATTATTTTCCAGATTCCATATGTCGTAGTCAATAATCGGTGCCAGTTCTTTGCCTTAAAGATCAGTTCAGTTTTCTCTCTATGGTTTCTTGTAGTCAAATTTTAAGACAAAACAGGTGATCAGCCTGCTGTGTGTCTTTGCATGGTATAGGGGCTGCCTCCTCACAGCCTAACCCTAAGCCTTCTGGCTGATACCGTTTCACCTGCTTCTTCTTTTAATGCACGAAGCGCTCAGGTTCAGTCAGAATGGGCTTGGAAAAGGCCTCGGCAGAGTTCTGCTTATTGGTCTAGAAATAAACTGGCTTAGTTCACAGCCGACACATCATATCTTGAGGTCATCCCACAATCTACCACCTGTGGATACACCTGGTTGGGGTCAGGTGCCCCTTTCTGAAAGTAATCAAATGATTTCTGAGTACAAGAAATTGTGCCTGCGTAAAAATTGCAAACTCACCCCACAGTACACTTCTTGCTTAACACC
This sequence comes from Oreohelix idahoensis, assembly GCA_024509875.1. Lineage (NCBI taxonomy): Eukaryota > Metazoa > Mollusca > Gastropoda > Stylommatophora > Oreohelicidae > Oreohelix > Oreohelix idahoensis. The sequence continues at coordinate 3,194 of JAMPIV010006498.1, read as the reverse complement.
AGCAGTTACCTCTGATATGTTGGCTTCAACATTTCTTGTTGTCTGGTTAAAAAAAATAATGAAACTTGATAATGAGAGTGACATTTGACAACAAATCCACAAAACATCAAACTTATCACTTTGCTACAAAAATTGTTTGAATAATCAACATTTCTCATTTAGTACTGTATAGTCAAATTACTTTCCCTTAAAACTATATGCAGCTTGCTTTAAAAACAACAGCAATTTAGCGTTATAGTTTACACACCTAAGAATAACAACAATAAGAGTTAACATTTACCAGCAACACTATGTACTTTTATCGGTTGTATCCATTTTAAGTCTTCTTCTTCTTCGATCCTTAACCACCGACCGTCAAAGCAGTCAGTAGACGTCACGCCTAGTGGCGTCTTGTAGGGCAACAACAAATTGATTCCACTTTGCACGGTCGGTGGCCATCCTTCGTACAGTGCCCCAACTCTGGTTCATTCTTTGCATCTCAGCCTCCACAGTCCTCCGCCAAGTTGTTTTATCCATTTTGAGTGCCATTACAATATTCTATTAATTAAAAATTAATCTCAGGATGTCATTTTATTTTTTTGAAGTCAGATAAGAGAAAAAAGAACCAGTAATAATCAATTATTACATATACAATAACTTAACAGATTTATGATAGTTTAACTCACTTTGACTGTATCAAAGTTTTTATCAAGAATTAAAAGGAAAACTCACGTCAAATTCTGCATTTATTTCCTGTTTTATTTTCTGATCTATGAATGGAGTCTTCTTTTCCATATTTCTTTCAATCTGAAAAGAGACATTAATTATGTGAGAAGAAATCCTACACAGTCAGTGACATGTTGGGGTGTTATGAGAAAATGATATACTACTATTACAAGAATCATCATTTGTGAAGGTGAAATATTACAGTTTGAAAATTTAGTGAACAGGAAAAATTTTAAACAGGATCATCCTTGAGAGATTAAAAGAGTCCATAGACAGGCAACTGAGAGATGAACAAGCAGGTTTTTGACAAAACAGATCCTGTACAGACCAGATAGGCACACTGAGAATAACAGTTGAAAAAAGTTCTGAATGGATTTCACCACTATGCAATGGCGTGGACTATATTAGAGGCATTTAACATTGTTGACTGAGAATCACTTTGGAGATTGATAGTTCCCTGAAGATCATTAACTTGTTAAAGATAATTTATGAAGACATGACATGCAGAATTCTCCATAGAGGACAACTTACAGAACAATTCAGGATAAAAACTGGAGTGTGACATGGATGTCTCTCATCTCCATTTCTTTTCTTACTAGCAATAGATTGGTATAATATGTGTTTTTGCATAATTTTTTTTTACAAATGTACCTTATACCATTTGATGGCTAAGAATCTCAAGCTTCATGTAATATAAACAAATGAAAGTCAGTATTTTTAACAAGATTACATTTTTCTTTTGTACTTTTCTTGAAAACAGATAAACAGACTAGTTTTAGCAGCAGTTCTTCACTTAAACAGGTACTACACATAATGGCCTTCCAATATTCCTTACTTAATCATTTCCCTTCTACCTTGAGGTGTAGAGGTTTGGCAGAGAGTGTGCCATACTGTCATATTGGCTGTCTTTCTGCTGGCCTGGTTAAAATCTAGTCCTTGGTCTTCAGAGATTGTCTGATGTTGTCCTCCTGCCAGACTCTGGGTCATCCAAGAGTTCTGGATCCTAGGAACATAGATGGAGTAGTATACAGCCATCTTTTGTCTTCTTGCCAACTTCTCTTTAGCTGAGGAATCCTCGATTTACGGTCTGAAAAAGTCTCCCAGCTGCTACTCTTCGAGTAGCCAACTCTTCTTTGATGCCTCCCTTCCAGTCTATGACAGCTCCAAGGTATTTAAAGTGGTTGACCTGCTTCAGGACCTCTTCTCTCAGAATAACCTGATGCCTTCTCCCCTCTTGTGAAATCACCATGGTTTTTCTTTTGGAGCTGCTGATGACCATCACTCTCTTCTCCAGCTCTTCCATGCAGACTTTCAGGTTGGATTGAAGATGTGCTTCTGATTTAGCAATCAATACTCTACTGAATACACACTTGTTCTCTCCCCACATGCTTTAGCTCAGGTTATTCTACTCTTCATTTCTGAAATGTATCTTCCATGCAATGTTATTAATTCTTTGACTGCGGAACAATGCTCAGAGCATTGGTCAGACTTGACACCTGTGCCAAAACAATGCTCAGAGAGTTGCTTTTAGTCTATCATGAATTTAAATTATGGCACAGGGTGGAAAATAATTCCAGAGTCAAAGAGTTAACTTGCCCAGGACATTTGAATCTACTGACTTGTTTTAACTTACTTACTTACTTAGTCATTCCTCTTCTACCTTGAGGTGTAGAGGTTTGGAAGAGAGAGGGCCAGACTATCCTTTCGGCAGTCTTCCTCCTTGCCTGGTTCTATTCTAGTCCTCAGACCTTCAAAGACTGTCTAATGTTGTCCTCCAAGCAGACTATGGTTTGTCCTGGAGGTCTGGATTCCTTGATTCCCAGTTTCCCATGCTTGTCATTGTAGCCGATATTCTCCCACTCTGCAGACACTGCCAAACCATCTTAGTTGGGACTGTTCTACTTGGGTCTGCAGGGGTTGCGTTTTTAGGCCTTGATGAATTGTCTGGTTGTGGACCATGCCTCTTCTTGTTACTTCAACCACCTACCTCAGATACCTCAATTCTTAGGTTTTGGATCTGGCTTTTGTGGGTTGTAGTCACTGCCCATGACTCACATCTATATGTCAAGACTGGGACATAGGTGAAGTGGTATACAGCCATCTTCATCTTCTTACCAACTTCTCTTTTGCTGAGGAATCCTCAATTTATGACATGAAATGGTCTCTTTGATGACCCCCTCTGGCCAGTGACAGCTCCAGGTATCCAAAGTGGTCGACCTGCTCCAAGACCCACCCTTCCAGCTCAACCCGACACCCTCTTTCTTCTCATGATATCACCATGGTTTTTGTTTTAGAACTTCTTAAGACCATCCCTCTCTTCTCCAGCTCTTCCTTCCAGACCTGCAGGCCAGACTGGAGATGTGCCTCTAATTTAGAAATCATAGCAACATCAACAGCAAATGCCAACTCTGAAATACAGACCTGTCTCATCTTCCAGCAACCCACCAAACACCCTCCTGTCCTCTCCCAACATGCCTTGATGACATTGT